>NTHP01000085.1:1414649-1489523 GCA_003416845.1 Oplegnathus fasciatus | reverse complement strand
TCTCTCTCTCTCTCTCTCTCTCTCTCCCTCTGTCCCTCCCCGAATCTGTCTCCCTCTCCTCTCTAAACACTGTCTCTTCCACATGGCCCGGATAATGAGTGGTGAAGCTAAACGAGAGGAAACACGGCTCACTATTAGGATGGGAACGCTGACTGAAGGTTTTAAATAAACGGAGAGAACTTGAGGCCAAATTGTATTTCCAAGGACATAAACTAATGGAACAGGCAGACATTCTCTGAACAAATACACACTCTGTTTAAACTACCATAATAGTTGTAAAAATATACATGTCCATGTGGAACTAACTGAGAGACAGACTGGCAGAGGGCAGACAGAAATACGTATAAATTCATATATTCTCACATGTAGAAAAACACAAACACTGTTTACATGAATTCAGCACCACTTATTTCCGTAGTGTGGAAAGCCTATTACCCTGCATTCAAAAGAAGAACAATAAGGACATGAAAAAGCATAACTGCTTGTCTATGTCATTGAAAACTAATTAGGCAAATGTGTTTTCTTAAGTGTCTCTGATATGCTCTCAGGCATATAAATCCACACCCACATATAAACACAAAAGAGAAGCCCTCCCTGCCTCACTCTATGGGGTTAATTGGGTTATCTAGGCTGATTAGCATAACTAATTAGGA
Organism: Oplegnathus fasciatus; assembly: GCA_003416845.1. Classification (NCBI taxonomy): domain Eukaryota; kingdom Metazoa; phylum Chordata; class Actinopteri; order Centrarchiformes; family Oplegnathidae; genus Oplegnathus; species Oplegnathus fasciatus. The sequence goes on along the minus strand of NTHP01000085.1, from coordinate 1,488,870 downwards.
TGCTTGTTAACAGATAAGTATTATTTATTCAATTAGCGCTCTGTGTGTATGTATGAAGCTGTGCGTGTGTATAGATCCCCTTCATCGCTGGCACAAGTTCAAATGAAAATGAAGCAAAGCTAAGTAGGCATGAAGTGAGACTGGTGTGTGTGTGTGTGTGTGTGTGTGTGTGTGTGTGTGTGTGTGTTTTCACACATCATTTTTCTATTCTACACACACAGATGCTCACCATCAGGTGCCAGACACCCCCCACCCACACCAAGCTTGCTATGCTGTAGCTTTTAAATCATCATTATTAGGCTTCTGTTTAGCATAATTAGCATTGTTAACCAGATGAGCTGAGTCGAGCCAGGCTGTGCCAGTCACAGCAACTGACATATGTCACCCTCTAGGCTGTTGAAGAGGCTACTTGTCCCCATCAGGTGGGTTTATGGCACATTTGCATGTTTTCACTGATTGCTGATGGATAATGTAGCAGCTGATGTTCGCAGTGCATTCTGACGCAATGTGTGCAAAAATGTCCAAAGGGGTGATTTCTTTTTTGAAGGCAAACAGCTTGTAAAGTGACACAGCTCTTGCCGTTATATCAGTTAATGGAACAATACTGAGCTCATTTCACCAATTTATTCACTCATGTTTGCAAATGCAGATGCTGCCTTTTGTTTGTGATGCTTAACATGCGCTTCAAGCTGACAGTAAACACGAAAAAAGCAAATCAACAACACTCTTCTAGTCTTCAGCTCACAAGTGAAAACTCACAAACACACTCCAACACTCACAAATAACCAGAGAGGGAAAATGAAAGAGAGAGAAAGAGAGCGGGAGCGCTACATTTACTGAAATTAAACATTTTCTCATCAGCCTGAGGGTGCAGCAGGCCCACTAATGTATTATTCATCCCCACTTCACAAAGGAACATTAATCAATTATGAAGATATGAGGATCTTAAAGTATAGAGGAGAGACGAAGAGCGGCCCGTTCGTATTAATATGCGGCCGCAATCGTGCGCCCCCACCCCCCACCCCCTTGCTCCTCAAATCAATATTTTGCAGATTAATTTGGAGCGGTTGTAGCGAGATGGCAGGAAGGAAGGAGGGGGGGTGGTGGTGGTGGGGGGGTGCAGGAGAGGAGAGAGTGTCTGAGGTCTGAATTAAGGTGAAGTGTTTTGTTGTTTTTTTACAAGTCTGTGTGAGTGCGTGTACATGCACGCGTGTGAACGTGTCTTCTGTACTGCTGTAAGTAAACATGCTAAAACCGCTCTATCTCTAAACTCCATCATATAAAATCTGAGTTGACACACTAAGTTAGAGCCTAAAGACAAAAAAGTAAATGGAAATATTCAAAGTTCAAAAGAGGAGAGACTATTTTTATTTTTTTGTAAATTATATTATAAATTGACTCTAGTTATCTATTAATTGTGGATGAAGGTGTGTTATTGTGTGTGATATTTTGACTTGAGTTCATGATGAGTGTCTTTAGCTTCCCTTGGTTCTTTGATTTGGAGGTACTTATCCGAATTCGAATTAAAATGAGGGAACACAATGAAGAGAATCAATTCTCTTATTTGCAGCCAAGTTTACACATTATCACCCATTGCTGAGTAGCTTGGTTAGATACAATGGATCTACTTAATACATTAATATACCCACCTCAGAATTCAAAATAGCTGCCTTCTCAGCCCACTTTTGAACAGCTTGAGCATGGGCCTTTCTCTCCTCCTCAATCCCCGTCCTCCACTCTTCCTCCCTCCTCCTCTCCTCCTCCACTTTCTTCACCCACTCCTCCTCTCTCTTTTGTTGCTCCTGCCTCCTCCTCTCCTCTGCTTTTTGATGCTCCTTTTCATATTTCAGCCTCCGTTCGTCCTCTCTTTGCCTCCATTCCTCCTCTTTTCTCTTCAACTCCTCCTGAAGCTCCCTCGCTCTCACGCTCAGCTTGGAGAGCTAAAGTCAGACAGAAAAAAAAACCGGAGAAATGTGCAGGCAGTCACATCTCTGCACTCTGTAAAACAAATGAGGTACCAGTCACTTAATCTAAAAACTAATCTGAAACATCACGAGCAAGGCAGCATCCTGTGAGACAGCTAAGGAGAAAGGAGGTTAAAGAAAAGACGTTTGAAGTGGCTGATTGACAGCAAGTGAGTGCATTTATGTTTACATTATAAGCTATTTTTCATGTACAGTATCTACTGTGCATGTGGAAGTACATGTGTGCAAATAGGAATCCCAACTCATCAGTGGTGGTAAGTTACTAAGTACATTTACTCAAGTACTTCACTTGAATATTTCCATTTTATGCTACTTTATACTATACTCCACTACATTTCAGAGGGAAATATTGAACTTTTTTACTCCACAACACTTATTAAATAAGTGGTTTCCAAACGTTTTGACTTATGACCTCCTATATAAAATCAGTGTCTAGCTGGGGCCCCTTGTTATGTTTCAGATGTTTATGTGTTGTTTGCAGTTTCACCAAAGAGAAATTCCCCCCCTACATTTGTCACATTGTTTCATTTCAATAACTCTTCAAATTATCCAATATTTAACAAAAAATCGAAGATTAGAGAAAAGTCCAAAAAGTGAAAACAGATTTGTGTATCAGAACTTAGTTTGTTCTTCTTTCCCTTCCCATTCATCATCTCACGACACCTCAGATTCTTGTTCCTAGGTTGAGAACCACTCGACTAAACTACCTAACTGTATGTAAAGTAGTTACCAGCTACAACAATAAAATGCTGCTTATACATTGATGCATCAGTAACCATCTAATAATGGGGACATTTTACTGCAGAGTATTTTTACTTTTGGTACTTTAAGCGTATTTTGCTGATAATACTTTTGTACTTTTACTTCAGAAGGATTTTAAATGCAGGACTTTTACTTGTAATTGAGTATTTTTACATGTTGTACTTCTTCCACCACTGCAACTCATGCACACGTGAGTCTCGGCCCACCTGAGCATGTGTGTCGGCCCCCTCTTGTTGCAGCAGCTCGATGTTAGCTTGCAGTTTGGTGATGCAGATGTCTTTCTCAGCAATCTCCTTCATGTTGTCTTTCTGGATCCACTGCAGACAAGAGAGCTCGCTCTGCAGGTGCACCAGCCTCTCACTACTTTCCAGCACCTGTGTTGCAGTCTGGGCCAAGAAGAGTTTAAATGTTAAAGATTCTTTCAAAGGAAAAAAGTTATTTTCAGTGAGTGTGACTAATTATCTTCATGCTGTGTTTCAGAGAAGTTTTTGATTACTTCTTCGCAATTGTCATGCAATAATATTAAGCTATCTAACAAAACATCAGTCATATACATTTTTATATTAATTGTCAATATCTCATTTTAAAATAGAACTCTTTGTAATTATGGAAGATTGTCATCTACCATAAGTATAATTAATGAAATGTTTATATTTAGTTGCCCTCAAGTAAAATAGCAGTTTATGTCTTGAATTCTAAGGTTGATGTCAGACTGTACAGAGGACACGCAGGGTCAAGCAGAGGAATGAAAAGCCATGTAACCATGTTAGTAATTCACATTTCATTACAGATGAAAACCATCTACACTGATAAATTCAAAGGAATTAAATACATACATGATTTGTTTTCATTGTTAACGATATACAGCTGTTTTAATTGGGCCTCATTGGTGTCAGATTCTGGGAACTTATTCAGTTCATACGGAAACTCACTTATTGCTAACAAACAAAGATGAAATTCTGCGGCAATCATCTTTATCAAGGCTGTGTGTGTATGTGAGTCTGTGCCAACAGATGTATCCGTGCATCTGCAGTGCAGACGCGCCAGTTAAACAGAAACACAAGTGGAATGAGAAAATATATCAACATTTGTTGAAAATATGATTAACAGAACAAGCTCAGTTACTTCACTTGTTTCTCTAAGGCTCTGTAATCACACAAACCACTAATTAGCAGCAGTGCAAATGAGTCAACTCACAAGCAGCATAAACAAACAGTAACCAGCCAACACACACATAAACAACCAACAAGCCCGGGTTTACCACAAGCACAAATGTATGTGTGTGTGCATGTGCATTTCTGCAAGTCTGTGTGTGTTTACGTGTGTCTTAACCGTAAGCCACAGAAGACAGTAAAACAGCAGTGGGTATAATTTAGTGACACCCTGTAAGGAGGTGTGGGAAGGCCGTAAAAAACTCTCCCTTTTAATCCCGGCCGGCAACGCCATGTTTGTTACCCAGGGCTCCGAGATATGCTGGTAATTCATCACACACGCCTCGGCTTCCTGTTAAACCTGGCTGCACATGGAGCGCTTCTAGCACAGCTGCCAAACCAATATCGTAAAAAAAAAAAAAAAAAGACTTCTCCACCTCTCAGACAGGCTTCTAAACAATAACAAGCACGCTGCAAAAAAAATCACCTTAACAAGTCATTTAATTGTGTAGGCAGTCTCAGAACTGCGGTGAAAAAAATCTGCAAAAATGATCAGATTCAATTTCTTTGTTTACATTGTAGGCTTACTTATTTTAGGAAGTACACTGAAACCTGTGACAACACCTTGAAAGAAGGGAAGTCAGTCCAAACATGTGTAGGTGTATGCAATATACTGTATTCAATTAAATTTGAGAAATGGAGGAAAGATTTTCCAAAAATTAAATTATCTTAACCAATAGGGAGATGTGTTCACAAAAAGTTTTATGACTGGACAGAATTATCTTGATGGCAATTTTGTGGTGCAATCCTGTAGTTTATCCTTCGTAATGAGCTCAAATCAGGACGAGTCGAGCTGATTACCTTTTGCTTTTGCTGGATATTCTCTCTGAGCTCCCTCTCCAGATCAGAGATGACCATGTCCTTGGTTTGCAACTGGATTATCAGGTTTTCTAACTCAGATGCATTCTGGACTGAGGAACCAGTACTATAGCAAGAAAGAAAGACAGAAAAGGATGCATATATATTCACTGTTTCAATTTTGTATGTGTATTGAATACAGTATGTTAAAAATGGGATGTAAGTTACAGAGGTGAACACCTAATTATCATCATATGATCCAAATACAGTAAATGCTTAAGGACAAACAACATGAAAGATAGAAACACAGCATATGGCGATATCATTGTTTTCAAGGGGAAATGTTACACATGAGAAACCTTGAATGAACCTTGATGGTTAATTAGGATGTTTAATTAATTAATGTAACTCTTTCTGACATAAAATATGAAATAATAAAATAGATAAGCAACCTGCTATGTGAACAGTATGCAGTCTGTATACACTGTAATATGTGACTCATAAAAAAATCTAATTCAAAAGCAGCAAAGAGATGCTGAGCCTGGTTAAATTTTCACTAGGTGACAGCAACTGGAGCTGATATGCGTCTGTGTGTGTGAGTGTGAGTGTGTGTGTGTGTGTGTGTGTGTGTGTGTGTGTGTGTGTGAGTGTGTTTGAGTGTGTGCGTGTGTTTCCCAGCGGTGAAAATACGTTAACTCTGCCCAGACACCTTTCTGAGTCACCAGTGACAGCTGTCACACACCCAAGACGGAAGGAGAAAAAAAAACGAAAAAAAAAAACAGATCACACGGTACTGTGTGGTATACTCTTCACAAACACACAGGCACGTACAAACACACACAGTTTCATATTTACCAGCCTCATGAGATGAGTTATTCTGATGAAACTTTGCGCAGATTAAAAATGTTAAACTCACATTTGATCAAGCGTGTCTACGCGTTCGCACCAAGCAGGGAAGGAAAGGCAAGATTTGACAAAAGTGACATGCGAGTGGATAGAGAGCGCTGAGAGTTAAATCTTTCACTTCAGGAAAAAAAACAACTTTTCAGTCAAATGGAGTAAAAGCCACAGAGGAGAGTGTGAAAAAAACTGACTTTAGATTATAGTCTGTTTCTGTGTCTAGAAGAGAATGGAAAAGCGTGTGTGCTGCTGTGCTATGAATTCACTTTTTTATTCCACGCTAACTACAGTGTTCCTTTGTTATGAATTATCACTTTGCTCAGCATTGCACTTAGAAAATCTGTTTTAAAAAGAATGTACAAAAACCATGTGTACTCCTAAGCATGCACAGAAGCCTTTAGATGTATATAAATGTGTAGACAAAGACAATCTTTCCCTAATCTATCCCCAACTTTTACAAAGGACAAAACCTTCTACAGTTGCATTATAACATGATTTTTCTTATTATTTTAGGGCCTTTTAGATGGAGGGAAAAGCTTGGTTTATTTATTAGCATTTTCAAAACTTATTTCCCTGTCAGTCTGGTGGAAAAATACTTAAATCACCCCAAATTTAGGAGAGATTCTTTAGAGACGAATGGTCTGAAATGGGAACAAGTTGAAAATCGAAAGAGGGTTTTGAATGAAAAGTAACTGCAGCCAATTTCATCCCTATTTTCACCTGCACAGTGGGGTAGTAGGTTTAGAGTGCTGTGTGTATATGTGTGTGTACATGCATATTTGTACTACAGAAAGCACTAGCTAGCTGAGATAAGGAACATCATTTTGTCTTGGCCAAGCATTCTTTTTAAAAACACACAAATGCGCACACAATGCGCTAATATGTAGTCAACAAAGATTAAAAACAGAAGAAGAAAATAGGCACAGTTTGTATTACTTAATGGTACACAAGGTTCTATTTTCTGCCTCATTAATGAATGAACCTGAATTTAATACAGCAGGTAGAGGCTGCATTTTATACTTTTTTTGCTTCTTTTGGGAAAATAAATACAAAAACATGCAACACATTCTGATCTGCAACAAGTCAAAATGCAAATGTATTCATGCCATTCAAGGTGTGTGTGTGCGTGCATGTGTCGGTGTATGTGCACATTAGGTCCTGATTATGCGTGTAACAAACGAGGCTATATGATTTACTATATTGTTACATACTATACAGTAGTTGCGCTAAACAAATGACATAATGTCAAACCAACAGATGAACAGGGAATTCCTATTTAGAGCCATAAGTGTTGCTATGATTAGTGTGTGGACAGAGAGAGCAGGGCGAGTGAATGTGACTGAAGAGTGTGTGTGTGTGTGTCACCGTGAGTGTCTGTGATATTAAAGCAGGCTCTCGATATCTCAAGCTGTCACTCAGGCCTATTAGGCAAGGCTAACAAAATTAGTCATGAATATGCAGTAATAACATGCAAATTGCCACCCCTTCCCCCTGCTCTGTGTGCGTGTGTGTGAGCGTGTGTGTGTGTGTTTGCCCTCAGGGCTATAGACATTGGCTCTGTAAACCCAATTCTTTCTACATCATTACAGCAACAAGACATAATTCATAAGAATAATATAAACATGTATGTAGCCTGGCATAGATGCAAAAGCACACACACACGCATGCATGCACACACACACACACACACACACAGGACAAAGGTCTCCAACGCTGCTTTATTCACATGCCAGGGCTAATATATAGTGCAGGTTGTTGTTAACCATTTTATGTTGAGAAAAGAGTTTTAGGGCTTTCCAGTGTTAAGCACACAAACACACACACATTTGTGCATGTGCGTACACAAACATGTAGATCGTCTGTTGCCTCCATGTCCCCAGGGTGATGTTTGACACAGCCTGGGTGCTGCCACAGCAATTAACCTCCCTGTTAATGAGAAGAGCTCTGTCAAGCAGCCAGATGGCACTGCCTGGCACGCTGCCATGCACACACACATGCACATGTGCACACATACAGTACATTCACACGTACACACTCTCACACATAGACATGCACATATACACATTTACGCACATGCACACACACGCAATCCCGTCTCCCCCTGCTGTACACCTAACTGTTGCTGGTTGTCAGCGCCCCTCACCCCTCCCTTGGGCATCCCCCTCCCTCTTCACTTCTCCCCTGCATTGTCTTCTATGGCTCTCCATCCTTCCCCTCTTCCCTCCCTCCCACCCTCCCTCCCTCCATCGCTGGCAGCTGCTTATCCATGTCGCAGCACTGCAGATGTCACAACTCACCAGCTGGGAAAACAGCAGGGGAGGAGAAGAGAGGAGAAGATTTGAGAGGAGAGGAGGAGTCTGTTACATCTCCGTATTTGACAGAGAGGCAACCAACTGGATGAAGATTTATAGATCTATACATGATTGATTGATTGATTTAGTCATTAGATGAGCTGTGTTAAGATTTGGGACTTTTTATTACAGATTGTAGGACCATTAGAAATTGTTTCTACAGTCAGTTGTATCATTATGAATTCCATATATATATATCTGTTTATGAGAGTGTGCAATTGTGTACTGCACATGTCCTGCTCTGTGTGTGTGTGTGTTAACGAGCGTGGCACTTGGCCGGGGCACTGCCCGTTGTGTATGCCTGTCTGCATGTCCACACAGCAGCCCACCAGGCCCGCGTATTGATCAGTTAGCTTGGCCTAATAGGAGAAGAGGAGCCTGACCTGGGAAAGTCAATATGGAGAAAAAGAGACATATCCTCCTCCCGTCCTGAGAGAGAAGTGGGAGAGAGAGGGAGGGAGATAAAGGAAGAGAGAGGGGAGAGATAGAGACAGAGATAGAAAGTAGTGTGCATTTACTACTGTCCTTGCAAAGAAGAAATTGGTAAGGGAAGACTCTGGAGACTGTCGAAAAAACAGCTGGACAACAGAAAAACAAGCGAAGCCATGAGGAAAATAATAATGTAACAATAATGAACCTCCAGTCTCCTAAGCCTAAATATCTTATCACTTAACAAAGAAAAGTTTGGAGTTTTGAATTAGAACAGTTACACTGAGGGATACTGCCGGAGTGTGAAATAAGTTACGTTCCTACCTTTCCCAAATGAGAATCAGGATATTCTGTCAAAGCTTCTTTTTTTACCTAACTAACTTTCAGCATTTGACTGCTTTTGGCAAAGGAAAACAGCACTCAAGTTAACTCAAGTGTAAAAAACTCTGCAGGAGATTATACTAAGGGAAAATAATTAAAAAATTGGAGGGAGATGGAAAATAAAAAACTGACACCCACTCACACATCAATACATCGATAGATCAATGTGTGTGTGTGAGTGTGTGTTCTGTACACCATTTCAGCAGAAATATATAAATAAATCTGTAGATAAACAAAAAACCAGAGGAAATGGAAAAGTAGATAAAAGACTTAGGTTTCACCATGCGCACGCACACATTTACACACATACACACACACACCTGGCTGAGTGATGCTACCCTGGAGGGTGGCTTCAATCTGATGTGTTTAATGTTGACGCTGGTGGCAAGAAACACACACACTCACCCGCTGTTTCAACCTGCCTGTCATTTCATTTCATGAGACCTGATTTACTCATTTCATTTATTTCATTTTTTTTTTATTATTATTATATGTGCAGCCATTTAAAACGCTCAAGGTGTGATGCAAATCCCCGCGTCTCTGACAGCGAGTATGCTGACTGAGGATCCATCACGCCCTTCAGTGCCTTTCGCAGGAATGGCAAAGAAACCCTGTACAGCCACAAACTCAATTGTGCCACATTGTGCCAGACCACAGATTCCTGCTTGGCTGGGTGCTTTAATTGGCTGCACTGCAGGCTGTCAAACAACTGACTGGTTACTTCCGACCGTATTTGGATGTGTTCTTACTTTTCATATGACAGCTTCTGAAAAAACTCATTTTGACTGTAATATTATCCCTATGTTTGGAAATAAATTGATTTATTTTATGTAATCACACTAAACATTACAATGTCAACTTCTAGGATACAGTATATGGCAGAAATCTATTACTTTATATGTTGTCAGCACAAGACATCAATGGAAAGTATTAAAAATGTGCGTGGTTGTTACATTAGGTCCATTTGATTTCAATGTTTAATTTGCAGCATAATTTTTACTGACAAAAACAGGGTGTGCCTGATCATTCTCCAGTGTATCACACTTCTCATTGCCTCAGCTGCTAAAGGCACTTACTATACAGCCAGAGCTAAACATATTGAAAATTGTCACCAGGTAACTTTAGCTTCAGCAAGCAATGGATATTATTCAAACTCAAGTCACTTTCATATCAAACCTCTCCCTGATCTGGAGAGTTCAGGTTTCTAGCTCGCGATGGAAAAATCTGGAATAGGTACATACGTATGAGCATGAAGATTTAGATTCAGAAAATGCTTCTTTCATTAGTTTTGTCAAAATGTGTGAAACTTTAAATAAAAATCTATGTTTCCAGAAAGGTCTTAAGTAGAAACAGAACAAGTCTTTAGGGGCCTTGGAGCACTGCATGGCGGGAAATATCATATAGGGATTTGCATATTGCCATGGGGACAGTGGTGTTGCAGCGACTCCCTAAGGAGCTCAATCTCCCTAAGGAGAGACAGACTCCCTGAGGCCAACTCAGTTACCTTTCTCTACACTGGGTATGTGTGTGAGTGTGTGTGGTCCATTCATAAAGTTATTATAAAGAAGTTATTAGTTATTTGAGTCAAGAGTAAACTTTTCCCGGGGAAAAAAAAGCCTTGTTGATGAGGAGGTAAGCTGAGTAACTAATAAGCGTTAGAAGCCAGCCATACAGCATGTCTGGCTATACATACCTGTGTGGAATGTGAGCTGCAGGTCCAACAAGCTCTTCCAGCAATAAAGTCCTCAGATCAACCTCAGACTGCTGGGAGAGATACAAAATGACATCCAGATTATTTAGTCACATGGGGCATTTGCAGCAATGATTATTAATTTGTTATGGACATGAGGAGATGGTGTAATGTACTGCTTGAAGTGACTTTTAATGACGAAGTACAGAGTACATTATGTAATAAACCTAGCCTATTAATCTACGTCTAAAGGGGGAAAAATACTGTCCTTGCTTTTCTGAAATATAACAAACTGACACATTCTAAGAGAGTTACATTTTCACCCAAACACAACTTTGACACTGCTCAATTAAGGAAATAATTTTGTAGAAAGTGATTTTCTCAAGTGCTGTAAACTGTGATGAAGTTTGACAGTACACAGGAATAGGGCTGTGAAGTGTGTCACCCCTGACTAATTGCTTGGCATTTGCATCTTAATGACTATGACAACATGATGGTAGCATCATGGGAAAAAAGACAAGAAATTAAAAAAAACAGTGTGTAACTGTATAAACAGTTGATGAAAGAAAAAATGTCTCTGCTTTGCCTGCTTTCAAAACAGGGCCAACGCCACACAAATCACCAAAATCTAATCAAAAAGCTGACAAAATTAAATATAGAAGAAAGAATTGAAGATGAAATTTGAAATGTGATTACTCTAATGACCTAAGAATTTGGCTTTCCTCTTTAGGGATTTAAAAAATATTTATTTGACGCACTAATACCACAGGTCACTTGCTCTAAAAGAAGGGCATTGAGATGAAGAGACTCAAACACACACAGTCTTCTGTTCATTCTCACATAAAGTACAACTCCTTGGACTCAAATAACCCTTGCCATTACCCTATCTGCCTGTCTCTCTCTGTCTCTTTTACTGACTGAACATTGGTCTGTGGAGGACATGTGGGAAATATGGGTCAGCCTTGTTATTGTGAGGTCAATTCTGCATCTGTACAAAAAAAGAACATAAAGAACAATACAAATGAACTTAGCTCAAAAGAGAGGTAAACAGCTACGGTAAAAAGAGAGAATAAACACACAGGGACATAGAAAAAGAGGGATGACAAGGAGTTGAAAAGAAAAAGAGGGAGATGCAAGTACAGTGAGAGATAAAGACTTACAGTAAGAGAGAGAGAGAAACACAGGGGGCTTGAGAGAAAGAGAGAGACGCAGCAGTACTAGTGAAATATCGGCCACTCTATAGCCGTGGTGACAGGGGTCACTCTGGGAAAAGGAAATCAATGCTGACAGCAATGACTCAAAGGTCAACACATGGCCCTGTGTGCGAGTGTATGCATGTCTGTTTGTGGGTGTGCTTTAAGTATGAGCTGCTGTGTGTGTTTCAATTATGCATATGCTAGTGTTAAGTATGTGTATGTGTGCAACTGGGTGAATGCAGGATATGGGGTAGGGAACCAACATATACACACAAGAACACACAAAAGCATCCAAAAGAGGAGCTGGTGTGGATGGAAAGATGAGATTCAATCCATTATATGTGAAGTTAATATTTGATGCATGTTGCAGGCAGTCTGGCTACCTTCATGTTTGCCAAGTGAACAAGTTGCTTTTAAGGACACCACTTTAAAATAAGGGAAACAACAACTGATAAACACAGTCGGACTTGTTCAGTTCCTCTAACTCATGCTTGACTCCATGGTATAACCTTTTCTAAGAACTTGACGAAAATAAGTTACTTTGTATAACTGAAATTGAAGAATAATGATAGATTGTCGTGTGTTATAGCACACAAAAAATAAGTAAAATCTACTCATCCTACTGATTTTAGCATGAAGATTTTTCTCTTTTAAAAGACAGCTGTTGTTTGGATTTCGTAGTGTACAGTATCTTTAGTAGCATCTCTTATGAATTCAAATAAAGTAAGCTTAGCTGTGTGTCCCCCAAACAACATGCATAAAGACACACAATTACACATATACACAAAGGACACACAAGATTTTCTCCCCTAATCATAAAACATTCATATTCCAACGCAGCTGCGATGTGACAATGAGAAGACCCGGCACACGTAGAGGTCAGTAGCTAATATAGGTAGGCTGTGTGTGTTTGGGAGCATCAATATGTGTATGCGTGCCTTATATACCCTTGGGTTAGCAGGAGTTACGACCTGCTTACATTATTAAGGTGAGTAGTAGGCTGCGTTATGTATGCCTAAACAGCCAGTCCATTCATTACAGATGCAATCCCCTAAGTACATGAATAAGCACACAGCCTACTCTCTCTCTCTCTCTGCCTCTCTGAACTGTAAAGGAGACAAAATATTGGTGTGATGCAGAGCGTTTTAGATAAATCAGAAACAGGAGCAAATTAATAATAAGGAATAAAACAACATTAGCTGATTAAGTATGTATGGCAGAGTGGCGGCTGTAATTTACAGGCCGCTGGGTTCGGTGTCCGGAATAAGGTCTCATTACAGATCACAGTGTGTGTGTGTTGCGTGTGTGTGTATTTGTGTGTGTCCATCCCGTTAGTAATCCGTCACCAGTGGTCTCAGCTTTATGAAAAGGCCTGCAATCTATGATAATGAGCCCTGTGAAGGTTATGACCACGGTAAACTCATTTGTTAGAGGAAGGGCTTACGTGTACGTGTGTGTGTGTGTCTGTCTGTCTGTCTGCCTGTGTGTGTGTGTGTGTGTTTATGTGCAATACAACTATACCATTAAAGAGCTGTGAGGAAATATACTATTAAAGTAATGGTCAAAATCAGCAGAGTGCATGAGTGAGAGAAAAAGAAGTATGAGAGTGAGAGAAACAGAGCGCACATTACATGGAAGTTGCATCACATCACTTAGTTTTCTCACTTGGTTTCAAGACAAACAGAACAGGCATATGCAATACATTCTTATAGAGGGTGCTCTGTCTATAACACGCAGTACTGATACTTCCAAAGTGATCACATCTCAGCCTCCAGTGGAGAAGGCGAGGATGTGGAAAATAGTCAAACAAAACCTGTCACTATGGGTCTGTTCACTGTTAGACACTGAAGAAAAGACAGTGGCAGTGGCGGATACACTGAAGCAGTAGCATAAGCAGTAGAAGTACTTGTAGTCATAGTAGGATTGGTAATATTTAAAGTAGAAATGGTGGCAGTACTTCTACTGTAAGAAAGAAACAAACAAAAAAACGTATTATAGCGACAGTAATTCACAGAATCGGTCCACTTTCTCTCCTCCACTGTTCCTCTTCCTCTTTCCTTTCCCCTCCGTTTCTATTCTTTTGTTTCCAGCCTGCAACCTCCTCACATTCTCTTGTCTCCTCCTGTCTCATCCACTTGCCCCGCACCCACGCCTCCTCTTCCCTGCTCTTTTTTTTTTCCTTCCCCACCTCACTTTCCCTTTTCTTCTTTCTTTTCTATCTGAAAATAGCCGTCCATTTACGCAATCATTCCATTTTTCCACTCCCCTCCATTCCTTTTGTCTGGAGCTAGGTCAACTGAAAGCAACAGAGGAGAAAAAACAAAAGCAGGAACGTGTGTGCATGAGTCACCAGATCGCAACAGAAAGCGAGGAATGAAAAAAAAATAGGATAATGCGACTCATGGTGATGGTGACTGGAAGGAACACGCCAGCGTCTTGTTCTACTATGTCAACGCTTACATGTTTAGAGTGAGTGTGTTCTAAAAATGTGGACTTTAATTTTGTCCAGCGTGAGCTTGATGCAAGTGTAAAGTGATGCAACTATGATGATAGCCTAAAGGAAAAACACACACATCTGCTGCCTTACATTCAGGGCTTTTTTCTGTGAAATATTGAAAAGATACTGTATGGCATCAAAATGCACTCATTGAACCTATATATAAACATACAGTATATATCCACAAAAGTTTATTCCATTTTTCCTTCTACATTTTGTCAGTTTCTTATGACATCTTCTGAAAATATATTTGTCCTATCTGTGCAGTCTGCAGAGCGGGAGTCGTATTTACAACAGTGATGCAAGACTTGATTGTAAAGGGACTCAAGTGGTCACAAAGTCATCATGTTTCAAATTCTACTGGCAGCTGCCTTAAAACATAAAATTTCCTACCACACCGATTCATTGCAGAATGATTGGGAGAATGTATATAAACCTTACTTACAGCCTAGTGAGGTGATGCCATACCCACAGCGGTGGATGTCTGCCTGGTTTATAGATTATGCAAAACATTTGCACAATAAACTTTTTTTATGAACTTGCCCTCCGTCCATTGAAGGAAGAGGGATTTTTACACTCAGCAAATGGTGTGCTACAGTGCCTTTGTGTTGCTCCACAGCTCATTCACATTCATACCGAACGCAGTAGGTGCTTTTAATTTTTTTTGTTGTCCAACTATAAAAGTTCTGTCCACTAAACGTTTGCATTGTTCTTAAAATTAAACTGAAATAAAATAATTACCATGCAGGTTAGGGAGCCACAGTCACTATGGTGTATCAGATGGACTAGTTACAGTTCCATCCTGTGGCTGATATATTAACAAAGGTTTACAAGGGCAGAGCACTACATATGTAAGTTTGGCCTTATGGCTGACCTTACAATGCACTTAGTATCCTGTACAGGGAGTAATGCTGCAGCCACTCCTACAAGCCATTTATTCCAGCTAACGACCGTCAAGCACTCATAAATCAGCATTAGGAACCTCTTTCGCCCTCTCTCTCTCTCTCTCTCGTTTAGTATCCCCTCTCTTTGGCTCCCTCCTTTCCTCTGATATTTTCTGTCTCTTTCTCTCGTGCTTTCTTGTCTTCGTCCTTGTCCACTCATTTTTACATTTTACCTTAGATTTTAACACCGCTAAACTTGCAACTCCTATTATCCCACTTACTTCCTCTTTGTCTGTTTGTACTGACCCTTCTCACCCTATTTTCGTTCATCTCATTCTCTCTTTTCAAATTACTGCTTCCTCTTCTGTCTGCCTGTCTCTTTTTCTTGCTTTTTTCTTCCTCTTGCTCCTCACCTTCTTCCACCCTTGCTGTTGTTTATGTATTGCTCCTCTTGCCTCCTGCCATCCATCCTCTCTCACCCTCTCTTTCTGAAAATTCCTTTCCCTGCAGATAGAGACGACATCCCTGAAATGTCTAACCTGGTATTGGCACCTCTATTGATTTTAATTAAGCTAATTAGTTCATTATTTGAAGGATCAAACAGGGGCATCCATTACTGCATAGAGAGAGACTGTGGGTTGCGGGGGTCTGGGAAGGGTGGGTGCAGTGAAGTTAATATGGTAATGAAGACGATCAATTATCACTCACAGCAAAGTCATTAACAACAGCATTAGCATAGTCAACCATCGCAACCCCCTGACCTCCCCTGCTCTGTCTTTCTCACTCTCACTCCCGCTTTCCCTCCAAGCAGCTGCTACACAAGCAAATGTATGTGTGTGTGTGTGTGTGCGAGGGGGGGGGAATAAAGGTCACACAGTTCAGAGACTGTTTTTAATGCAGACCTGAATTGAGTTTCCACCTTCTCTCAGTGACTTGAGCAGAGCAGCAGTCACTACTACACAGGGTCAGCCAGGTTTGGAGCAACTGCTTTCTTTGCTTTATGTCCAAAGCATGAATAATATACAGGTGAGTAATTCTAATTCGTAATCAGTTATAGCTAATAAAACATACCAATAATGCTATTAGAATTAACTTCACTGAACTGCTTGGAAATGGGTATACATACATGTGTCTCACTTCTGTGACATGGAAACACATTAAAGCTGATATTAATGCATCTGTATGTGCGGTTGAGAAGCTAACCAACTGCATGAATTCAAAAATGTTGCAGTCATTCTGAATAGAGGGCTGCTTTGTTCATTCCAGAAAAGTTCCTCTTTTGGAGATCAAGACGTTTTCACCCAACAGCTACTTACCATAACTTACAGACTTCTTCTTTTATGTACTGTTTTGTTGAACTACAGTCAGGGAAGCAAAATGGGTCTTAAGAGTGCTACTATGGAGGGTGCTCCACATGACAGGAAAAATGATGTTCTCATTAGCACGGATTAAGTCATGAGACCAATTTTCTCATTTGGTTCCCAAGCCTTAAGATTTTAATAGCCGCTGTTCTGTCGTTTATGGGGAGTGTCATAAATAGTCACTTTGTGAATCACACACAAAAAAATTGGAGACTCTCATCACAGCTGGAGATATTCCCAGCATTCAGTTGGCAAATTTGTAGTCAACACTTGTTGTAACCTATTTGTTTCTTCTCAGATACAAATAAGACAAAAGAAATTAGGCCTTCTTTGTTAACCCTGTCTTTTATACACAAGGAAAGCTAACAAGCATGGCAAATGGGATACTTCCAATTTAAGCCGCAGCACAGCAGAATACCACACATCTCCACTGCAGACACTGAGTCTCAAAAATGTGTTTACTAGCATGTGGCTGTTTTGATTGCGCCTGGTAATAATTTGAGAATTGTGTGGGAATGGTGAGATGACAGGATGAGTGGATCAAAGAGAGGGCCAGTGATCCCAAATGATCCCTACTGATCTGTTCTGATCTACACTGATCCCCCTCAGGCCTTCACAGTCCCCCATACTGCCCTCCAGGCCAGGGGCTAAACTCTAGGAATTAAAAAATCTACCCAACAGACAAACAAACACACACATACACACACACAAAAAAAAAACATGCGCAAAATTGCAAAGACATACAAAGACATATCAACTGCTGTACGCAAAAAAACACAACAATACACTTGACACATGCAGACCCAACAGGTAATGGAAAAGAAACTATGAGACTCACATCAAGGTCGTGCATGTGTCCGGTATGCTGGATGAACCGTGTAACAGAGTTCAAGTCTGACCTCAGATCATTCTTCTCAGAGCGGAGAGCACACACACTTTGCTTCAGGGTTGCCCTTTGTTGATTCAAGTCCTGACGAAGTCATTGAGAGAAACTAAATTATTAGAGCCAAATGACTGACCAACAATGAGGAAAATATATAAAATTATATAAAATCCATGAAATCTTTTTGTGTACACCCCCCCTGATCTTAATGTTTACAAAACTAAAGTTGTTTTCAAGATATTTTCAAGATATCTAATTGTGAGCTAAAGAAATTTTGATCTGTGATCTCTGGTAGACAAAAGGTCAGACTGTGACCAAAAGAGGAATTTACACCAGGGAGCTTCAATTATATGTAGCAAATTATTTCCACAGAAAGGTTGGACGGGCCCTAGACAAACTCTAGCTCAGGATAAAACAGTTTAACGTACAATTACCAACCAAGCTACCTTCTGACCATCTGCAGCCTGCTGTTTGTGGGGCAAAAATATGATGACATGAACTGACACATTAAATTTGGGACTGGTTATTTACATTTTCCTAATTATACGTCTCAAATTAAAGGCCAGTGCTTTATTCATCCTCCAACTGTGATTGAAACCCAAAGTTGGCAACCATCTGGCCGCCAAAAGTGTCTTCGAGCAAGATACTGAATCCCTGCCAGCTCCAGGAGTTGCTCTGTAGCTGCCCCTGTGCCTTTGACCTGCCTGGAATAACGCAAGTGGAAAAAAACATTTCTACAGAGATCAATAAAGTGCCAATTTTATTGCATTATATGATTACTAATCCTGAAGCTGCCAAGATGACTCTCCAATGAGAGTATAACCCAGAAGATTGAAGGAAATGACTGTGAGGAAGTTTCCCAGAAACTCGTCGGCACTCATAATAATACTTTTTATTGTAACCGAATGACACAAAGAAAGTTCAGCATTTTCCGTATATTTTTTCACTGGCTGGAAAGCTAACTAACTATAGAAGCTGATACAGACAAGAGCACCACAAGACCTGGAAGTCTACATCCTAACACTAATACAGATTCTCTGAGTGAAACAATGCTGTTTTAGAGTCCAGTTGCCGCTGGGACAACACCTATACATCCATACTATGAATCCATACTAGCCTGTGTCAGTGAATACTACACTACTAGACAGGATGGAATCTTTTGCTGTTAGAGCTTGTTGCTACAGCTTACTTTAAGCTCAATATAAAGACCTTGGTCAAATAGTATTTGCACAGAATTAACAATATAAGTTTTAACCTGGGTGGAGGTGGGGTTTAATGGGGTTTAGTCAGGACAATAGTGTCACATTGGCTATTAATAGTAGAGAAGCTGACTGGATTTTAAAATGTTTCCCTATAGTTGCTGAACTTCTATATAGAACTGAACTTCCATATATTGAAGGTATTGTCCTGTAACCACTTAAAAGGTACTACAGGTTAAAACAGATGTTCAGATGTTATTATTAACCAAGTACTATTTAATTCAGTTTTGTTTTGTATGCAGGGAACAAGATGATGCTATATCCGTCTGCCTATGGATGATAAATAGACAACAGGCTAATTGCAGCAGTCTAGAACAGACAATACAAGCCTTGGATTTCATGATATTATGACCACAAAACAAACTCTGTTTAGTGTCCATTACAGTTCAACCCTATTGTGCATCAACAAGACCATACACTACGATTCAATCAGACGTTAGCCAAGCTCCTATTACAGAGCTCATTGCATCGTTTACATGGTGGAACGGTCCATAAGTAGCCCTAAATGCTCTTCATTTGATTGGATTTCACATTATGGACATCAGAGCAGAAACACACTGTTGTCCCCTGACTATCCTAATAGACTGTTGAGTGAGGCAGTCCATTTGTTTGTATTTGTTTACCAATCTAGACCATGAAAAAATACAAAGTAACATAAACAGACAGTGAGAGCATCGTTTAAGACGGGTGAAAATGGAGATTCAAAAGCTCAAAAGATGGGCCGATGGCACAGCAACAAACTGTTATGTTCCCTCACACTGTGTCTCTTTGGCTGCCAAAAGAAGTTGTTTTTGTCACCAACAGTAACAAAATTGTGCAACTGGATGAACTGAATGACTCTTGGCAACTAGGAGAATGTCATTTAATTGGTTTTACACACTTTTTCTTCTCCTATAGCTGTAATTTTTTAATCTGGAAGAGAGAGACAAATAAATTGGTAAAGTGCCTAAAATTCCATTACTGATAATAACACATCTGAAAAGTAATGACCATTTTCACCATTCAGTAGGCACATGTTGTGGCATAGTTTGCAAGCAACATACAGGTATACTGTATATTATACAGCCTATTCAGTAAAGGCATCTAAGAAAGCCCTATGAAAGAGAAACTGCCAAGATGCTGTTATTGTCTGTTGCTAAAGCAATGCCATTGAAGAAAATGAAGTTTTAAATTGCTGAAAGTTAAAAATGGACAGCTTTGAATGTTGAGAAATGCAAAGCATTGTATTACGTTGACCTTTGTGAATAGTGTAGAGAGCACACAAAGCAAGCCCTCTGACCTTCTCCATAATAGCAGATAAGCACTTTGATGTATAATAGGCCATAATTACTTTTCTGTGTGCAAAACCCACTCAGAAGAGCGAATAGTGATAGAAGCCTGGCCATAACTGAAATGGAACAATACCTTAAGGTCACTACATCAAGTGGTGACGATGTTTTTATAGTGCTGCCTTGTGTTTATGAAATCTTGAAAAGAAATGTTTTGCACATAGGTTTCCATGTCCAGTCCACTAAGAATGAAGGATGATTTGTGGTTTCCTCCACAAAATGGTTGGGGCCACAAACTTAAAATATAATAACAGAGGACCATTCTCTGCTTGACTCCTTTTCCAGTTTACATGCAGCTTATCCGGAAGAGTTTACTATATCTTTAACACCAGGTCTCAACAAAGAATTTTTGCCATCATGCTTGAAAACAGAAAACTGTTGCACGGCTCCATGCTCATCCCAATTGCTTTTCTATATTACCATGATTCTATATAGTTAGATTATTCTGTCTAAACAATGAGGGATTTTCATGGACTTAACTGTTAACCATATTCATTGTGATCTCCACTGATTGGATTCTGTGAAGTCGAAGAGGCCTTGGCCTCGAGTAGTGTACACAAACAAAAGATCTTGGAGACAATGGTGCTGCATAATAGAAAAGAAAGCCATGAGCTGTTATTCTCTCTCTTTCTCTGTCTCTCTTGTGTTCTCTCTTTTGAATAAATGCTTACAACTGTCATGTTTATGCATGCTTGATATTTGTATATAGATGCTTTTTATCAGTAGGCATTTCATTCTATTGACATATGCAGCTCCACTTATTGCAGAATACCATATAAACGTCTTTGGTTAAACAGGAACGTAATATGAAAGTAAGTACATTTATTTGTATGTATTCAAAGGATAAAAGTTGGGTTTGCACCCAAAGTTCATGTTGCAAATCTGGGTTTCACCTGGTTTTGCCATTGTAGGAATACTGTGAAACATGTCTCTGAAGATATTCTAAAGCTCTCCATGTATTGAAACCCTTCTTGCAGATGGTTCTCCTGAAGACTCAAATATTTATTAAGGAAATAAATACCATAAAGATTACTGTAATTTGTTTAAAATACAGAAATATCAAAGAAAACAATGGTACTCTATCTGGGCCAACCACTGTATTAAGCCAAAATGCCATAAAAACATTTTAAAAACCTCACGTCGAAAATACGATCAGAGCTAAGTAGCTTCATTACCCAATTGGAAACTTTGTGGTTAGCTTCCATCTGCAGATCCTCAATGGTCTGAACCAGCACCTGGTTCTGGTCTGCGAGGTCATTCACATAAGACCACAGGAAATGCACTTTCTTCTGCAAGAATAACAGCACAGCAGGATCAAACAGTGGTTTATTCGTTGTGTTTTAACAAGTTGACAGTAGAACCAAGCAGTTTTCTTTTCACTACAAATTGTTTTATTTTACTGAGTCAGTCAAATCAATGACAAACTAAAATTCCTGTTTCAAACAAGAGAGCAGTAAACACATAATTTGTACATCAAACATTGTGTACAACTTGGGTTACTCAGAAATAAAATCCAGCAGTTTTATCTAAGAATTGCATTGATATACAACTATTTTGTATTAGCTTTGTATGCTTTGGGGGAAACATAATTACATTGTTGTAATCAAGTGTGTTCATTTGTTTTCCCTACAATATCCACTTGTGGCAACTAAATTGTGATTTATTTATTTTATTTATTCCTGATTATGACATCATCATCATGACCACTGACAAACCAAAAAAAAAAAAATACTAACTGTTTAAAACACAATGAGTTACAGCATTGGAAGGGACACAAATGCCAGTCTATCGTACTGAAGTCAAGCACTAAACCAATTCATCCACCCCAGTTGCCTCCCTGTGCAATAAGAAAATCACACTACCTCCTACATTGGGGCCAAAAGTCGCCTATGAACATAAATCACTATTGTAAATTAGTTGCAATATGAACGTAGTTCCTAGGAGACAGAGTTGCAAAGACAGTATGTCATCTTCGCTGACCTATAAATGTAGTACTCCCTCTTGGCAAATCAGTTTTTTTGAAACTGACAGATTACAGAAGTGAGATGCATAATTTCCCCAAGATTCATCAAGCGTCAAAGTGATGTCAGGCGTCACTTTGACACACAACTGAATGAAGAAAAAAAACAGGGACTATATGCCTCCAATGACGGCCTCACAAAGGAACCATGAGAGCTCCCCAGATTTTACTTTTAGTTTTATTTCACCCTTGTGTCTTTAGGGTAGTCCCATTGAGATTAAGAATCTGATTTAACAGGGAGATACATGGGGTGGGGAGTCAATAGTCTCGCAGGGCAGATTGTGATTCTTTTGCTTTGTGACAAAAACACACATCTGAAGACAACTAGCTGAATTTGTGGTGATGGTGAAATCCAATGCTGATGGCCACAGGCTCTTGTTGAATTGGTTTTGAAATTTAAAGCACTGTTTTACTTTCCAAAACCTCCATATAAAACTAGCCCTGCCAGACAAGGAGGTCGGATACTCTTGGCTTTCATGCAGCAGCCCACCTAGGATCCACAATAGATGACCTCTGAACTGTATTATTAGAAAGGAATACTTCATGAGCAGGCAAGAGTACGTAGTTGGTCAGGGGTTAGGGCAGGCTCAGAAAGATGTTATTCCCTGTCGCTGCTTTGTGTCTGGAAGAATGCATTTTTAAGTTCACATTTTATTGTTCACAAAAAATAGGTCACCTGAACATGCTCCACAACTGACATAATATATCAAATCCTCACAGTTCTTCAGTACAGTCATTCAGGTCAGTGTTTTATCTTAAAAGTTAAAAAACCTGCTTGTGCGCTTGTTCCTTAAAGGGATTGTACAGGTAGCCAGATTGCCTACATATACAATGACTGCAGCTCTGATAAAAGGGAGTGTCACTGAATTTCAGAATTATTTTGCCTTGGAGGAGCATCTGTACGTCTGTGTTCATAAACGTCTGTCCCCTACAGCCAAGAAAGTCAACAAGCGGTTTATACCGTCCCCTGACGCATAATATAACACTGATGTATAGCTTCAGGGGGAGTAACTTTACAAAGATGGTAGATGTGACAGTATCTAAGATAACATTCTAGGGTTGGCATTGTATTTTAAGGTGTGGAAATGAAATGCATTCATTATATAAAACTCAATAGCATGTTGGTTTACTGAAAATAATTTAAACAAATTCATTAATTGGGAGGTTGTTCAAGTTAGGAAACATCCTAAACCTACAATGGGTTCATGGATGAATGGGCGCTGTGTTTTCAATGGACAAGCTTTATGATTAACTGTCCACATCAAGCTTTAGGACTTGGGAGCTCCTGGGTTCTAAACACATAACCTTGTTAAGCAGGCCCGCGACTGGGGCCGGCTGACCGAAACCCATCTCCGAAACCTTGTTACCCTTGCTTTGATGCACAGCCCAGCTCACACAGGCTACATTCTGTAGCTAAATGATGTCACATGACAATCCTGATGATTAGAAACCTCTCTTTTTTAAATATGAGTGTGGATCTGTGTCCCTGATCTCTGCCGCTCAGATGGAAACATAATGCAATTTGCCACCTGTTACAAGTGCTGCGGCTTTATGAAAGCACCCCTGCACTTCCTCCTGTCATTTGTCTGACAGGACAGAGGTCATCTTCTGATGCCCGAGTCACGGAGGACAGGATGCTCTTTGATTTGTATTGGATGGATGATAACCTAATGACAATAGATGGCGGCAGAAAACTACACATCTTGTAGAGACTTTAGGTCTGAATGGGGTTCTCAATAATGCTTTTTTTTTATAAACATAATTTATGCTCTTGACTGGACTCATGAATACAATGCAGGGTCCAGAAACCTGGATGGTTATGTAAGGGGGCTGCAGAGTGTCCCCAGTAAAATGAGGAACGGTTTAATTTCAGTGTTAATTCAGTCACTACGAGACACAGTACCACTAGGGAGTCAACATTTGATAAGGTCTGATCAGACTCACTCCACTGTGTCCTCACCTTATTGGAAACAGACAGAACAAAAGTCAATGAGGACAAAACGCCTCAAACCACAGATAACTAGCTATACAGACATACCATGAAGTGTCCTGGGATGCTATACCTTTACATAACACACTTTTATCACATGGGGTATAAGACCTATAGCTGAGGTTTCATTATATGGTTTACTAAATGGTCATAATGGCAGCGGTGGGATTCGAACCCACGCCTCCAGAGAGACTGGAGCCTAAATCCAGCGCCTTAGACCGCTCGGCCACGCTACCGTTGACATACATATATGTAGTAACATCTACAGGATCTGCTCACCTGCAGCAGTTGTTCTCGGGTTGCAGTGGTGTCCAGCTCCAGGCATCTCAACCTCTGCTCGTAAAGTCCTTTAAACTCGTTCAGGAGCTGTTAAATGTTGTTTGCCTCGGTCCCAGGACCCTGGGTGGCAACTTTCAGCTCTATTTCTTCTGAGGGGGAGTTCAAAGTATCACTTTCCTGTCCCGACAGCGACTTTTCCCCTGACTCTGGTGTTGTCTTTTGGCTCATGGTTGAGCAAGTTTCCAGCATTGCTCGAATAAAGTATCTACACTGTTTATGAAACAAACGCCGGCTTGAAAAAGCTAACTACTGTAGTTAGCTAACACTCATAATCACGGCTTGTCACTCTGGTCAAAACTTTTCACAGACTTATAGTTTACATGATTAGACAACTGTAGAGCAACCTGAGAAAAGTCAGCGCACGCCATTTTGAGTGCATGTAAGACATTATCTGTGTTACTTTATGTGAATTACCGTGGCTTCACCAACAACTTGGTCGCTATGTGCCGTTACTACAACGGAGGAGTGTGAATTAATTATTTCCAGACGGACCGACGCTTCCCTCTGCAGTTTGCCGCTGCCTTGGCGCTGTGTGATCTGATTGGCTAATTTCGACCATCGGCTACGTAATCATGACGTTCCTGCACACCATTGGTGTGTTTTCTTTAAGAGGCGGTGTATCTTTTTACAACCCGGATATACAGATTGTTTTCCTCGTTTCAGGGTGGACTGAGCTACACAGAGTTCACCTTTCCCCTGAAAAGAAATGGGTAAATATATCTTGGTTGCGTTGTTTAGCGAACATTCAAGTCAGCATTACTTTCTTCCACACCCTGGTATGTCCACACGAAGCTCAAACGCGCCTTGTCTGCTTCTTTTAAACAGCGTAAAGACTCGTGGTCTAATGTTATCGCCTCCTTGTTGCTGTCTAGTGACAGTGTTGTGCCTCTAAAGCGGTATTTGTTCAATTTTTCATGCATGTTTGCATTTAAAATCAAATCGATTGTTGATGTCTATTGATGTGTAAAGTGCATACGGTTCAAACGACCGACTATTGTGAATTAGTATTCATTCCGAGTCACCTCCAGGCATATTTACCAGCTGCAACTTTGGATGGTAACCTTGTGAGAGTGTGTTCCTTCAAGAGTATGCTATACTGCTCCGCACATAATTCCATTATTCCCCTAAATAATCAGTGCCAGAGATCAAAACCTTCCACATTGAGATTCAAGGCAAAGTTGATCTTATTGATTTTCAAGAGACTACTCACTTCATTTCTCTCATCCCAATCATCACTCCTCTACTCTTATCTGTCTCTTGGTTATATCTCTCTTTTCCAGTGGCTTTGACTGCACTGCTCTTGCACACTCTGCCAAAACCTAATCCCCACTGTGATTATCACATAATGCTCTTGCCTTATTATCAAAATGGAGCAGATTTGGGTTTTGTTGTTGTTAAAGACTGATGGGCATGGGCTAAAAAAAAATTAAGAGACAATGTCATTATGAGGAGAATGTGGAGCGGCTGATTGCATGAGATTGAAGTATAGGCGCGTGCCTCTGGAGCTAAACACTTAGTGTAATGAGTGTGTTTTTAAGGGAGTCACTGAAGTTAAATTGGGCAGTGATCTCACTCTGGGGTCATGAGGTCATTTTATACAGTTTCCAGATGAAGGCAAGTGATAAAGGCAGTGGGGCTATCTGTGCACTTATTTGGAAAGACTTCCACCCTAGATGGATTAGCTTTATACTTTTAGTCATTTAACAGAGCAAAAAACATGATATTACACATACATTGTGGCCTATTTCCCGAAGAAAAGAGCTACAGCTAATGGTTATATTTTTTCTGACCAACAGTGCCAAAGGTTTTTAATTTCAATCATTTCAATTTTAGACGCTGTAATATTAGGCATTTTACTGGACAAATGACAATCTAATGAATATATAATGTGTCATCACTTCATTTTCATCTGTTTGTTTTATTTCTGTCATTTCAGTGCTACTCTAGAATCCATACTTACCAGCTTTACATAGACGGATAGGACTTGGCAGACATAAAACTAGCTGTTATTACAGATAGGCAATGTAAAATATTCTGTGAACATCCAATGTGCTAGATTAATTGTGCAGTCTATACATCACATTGACTTGTCTCTAAGTAACAGTATTTTTTCCCATATTTGCAGTGCACTAGCTCTAATGTGTACATTGCCAGAAGGCACGTCTCATTTCTTATTTTTTCAGGAAATCAAGGCATTGAATTTCCAAATTGAGATGAAAGTATAACGTGTCAACATGTCATTAGGAGTACAATTTGCAGCAGCATAAATCCAATTCTTCAAATCGATTCACAGAAACATATCAAAGAGGAGTACCTAAACGTGGCATCTGTACAGTGAGGCAAACTTTTAAATCCCTCATCCTGCGGTGGCCTTCACATTCTCATCGATTTTACTGGACACAAAAAGCAGCTTCCCCTCAGTTTAGAATTTTTCACTCCCACACACATTTAATTGTTGTGCAGATTAAAAAACAGACAAAATGTTTTCTCTTGCATTATGCACGTGTCTTTCATGCATAAAGAGAAGCTTAGAAATGTGCTGATCAAATATTCCTCAGCATAACACATTTTATTTGCATGAGGTGAGGCCCCAGTGCTCTCTCACTGACTCCTAAGAAAGACACAACTTTACTTCCCTCATTTATTAGCTGTTCCGCTTTTTCCTTCCACATTCATTGTGCCTCTCTGCCCTCTAAATGTTTCATTACTTTTTAAGTTGTTTTTTTGCAAACCCCTGTACTTATTACTCACACAGCCATAGCGTACTCAACCTTCGTACTCATGAAATCAATTAATTCTCTTAAATAATTTACCTTCTGAGCAAACCAGATTAAGCAGAGCTTTTGTGTGTCAGATGTGCTGTTCTAACTGATGTGTATTTTCTTTTATGTTCAGGCATTAACTTGGCCCTCACCCCATGGCTCGGAGGAGTCTTGGGTGATTAGAGAAAGAGGAGAGCCTTGATAAAGCATTAGTGTGTGACGCACACACACACACACACACACACACACACACACCCACACCCACCCTGAAGACCCCTCTGTGCATTTGCACACATTCATTTTTCATGAAACAGACTCATAACAATTAGTCTGGTTACCGCCTGGGTAATCTTAGCGTCCCCCGTAATGCCTGTGGTCTGCTGTATGACATCACTCTCTTAAAAGTTCTAAATCTGACATTCTCATCCGTTTTCATAGTGAGGACATTAGCAGGCCATGGCTAATAGGCCCGCACTCGTTCCTGGCGAAAGAAGGGCAATAAAGTGAGGGAGCGGGAGAGAGAGAAAAAAAAACGAGACGGGAGTGCTCAGAGAAATAGGTTTTATTCACCAGAGCTTTTACACAAATTAATTTACATGAGCGAGAGAAGAAAATGTAAAGTTGTAATCCGGCATGCTTTCCCAATGCATAGCCTATTTCTCGCTACAAGCATCATAGAAAGCCAAGTGAACGTTTATGCATTATTTCAGCAAATATATTATGGTAACAACCATAGCTAAGTGCTTAGGAATTTCAGCAATACACCAACGCCAGGAGCTAAATCGAGACTTTTGGGCACTCAGTTTCCAACTGGCATGGAATGATAGCCTTGTGAGCAGCTTCAGAGCGCTTGTCCGCTGCAGGAAAAGCAAAACGCAATCCCCCAGAGATACTCCACCTTCCCAGCATCCCTCAGTCTTTAGTCCCCTGCCCTAAACACCCTCACCCCCTCCCTAGACACCAAAGCCAAGGTCAAGAAGAAAGTGCTGTCTTCCTCTGTCTATAGGCTATTCCCTGGATGCCCACACCTCAGTATGGGTGAGCCGCGTGTGTTTCAGGAATGTTCCCTCCTCCTTTATTGTGACCGTCAGTCTCAAGGTCAGCTCCTAGGGAGAGGTTTGTGCTCATCTGTTTTTCCCCTCCCTCATTTTTCCTCCTTAGCTATCTTTGCCCCCGTTTTTTTTTTTGTACTTCACTGTATCAGTAGACAGTAGCGCAGAGCTCCCAGCTGAGGATTTCATGACGTGTTGTCTGACGTGTCTGTCTTTTTTCGTCCGTCTTTTTGTCTATCCGTCTTTCTGTTGGGTAGCTGTCATTACAGCCCGTTGTCTAGTTTTCAGAGGACCTGGTGCAGCTGCGAGGCTTCAGTCTGATGCTCTGTACGCTTTTGTTGCCTCGCCTCTCCTTCCTCACACTGGTCATGGCCCCTTTTGCCTTGAAGCTATGTTACACTGTGTTCCCTGTTAGATTGGATATTGTTGTTGTTGTTGTTGTTGTCTGTTAGCTATGGCAGTCAGCCTTGAGTCAGTGCACTATCTTTGTCTGAACAAGACGCACAGGCTAAGGGAACAAGGGGAGAAAAAAAACTCTCATCTGACCTGAATCAAAATACCCTTTAATATTCCCAGGAAGATGTTTTTTAAAGAATTTTATACAGCTCTGATAGAAAAGCAAGACCCCAGACTTTTCAGTTGATTTTCTGTCGATTTCTAGTGAACTCCTCTAACCTGACTTCTGACGCTGTTGGTTGTCAGCCGCCGACTCTCCAAGAGAGGGCATTTTGTCTCTGGGTCGGTTGGTTGGCTGACCCACGAGAGAATCATCAAGCCAATATACCTCATCGTGTGTGTGTGTGAGAGAGTGTGAGAGAGTGTGAGAGAGTGTGAGAGAGTGTGAGAGTGTGAGAGTGTGTGAGAGAGAGAATACATCAAAGAAGGAGTCTGTCTGCTTGTATCTGTGTATACTTTTTGTGTGCAAATGCTGTAGCGTCTGTCCTCTAACACACACACACACACACACATGCCAGTACTCTGTAAACACTGGCACTGACTGTGACTTTTGACTATTACATAAGGAACATGGATTTCCAGCTGTCCACGGTAAAAGCCCTGTAAATTCAAATGCTTAATTTTTATAGGCAGCCCGGCATTGACTGAAGTGTCTGCTTGTTATATATTTGGCAAGTGCTGCAAGTCTGAAGGGAAGCTGTCAATAGCAATCCCAGCTATTGATATGGCAGTGGGCAAGAGATGTTACTTGGCCCCCGACTCCGGCATCCCTCTGATCCCTCTACATCATAATTACATTAATATTGACAGACCCTTGACAATAGTCACATTACTATTGATAGGTGGCTGTCAATACCGTGTTTCCCCAAATAAAACATATTCATTCATAACTTGTAAACTGCTCGATAAAAGGCTTTGAAAAGAATATTGGACCCGGCCGGGTTTACTCTCCCGAGAGGGCTGCTGCTGTGACGGGGATTTCCACCACCTGGCTGTGTGTGTGTGTGTGTGTAACTATGGACTGATAGATTAATTTAACTCTGTATTAGAGCTCTGCATAGATCAAGGCTACCCTTGACATACTTACATAGTCACACACACACACACACACACACACACACAGAGGCACATAATCTGCATATTTTCTCCCATCAAGGAAAAACTTTCAGATTAAGCTAAACAAATGGAGCCTGTTTATTGGTTACCATACACATTCAGACTACCTCTATTTTTTTTTTTAATCCAAACTCTACTTCCGTCACAGGCGAGGTTCTAGTCACTAAACATGGCAGCATTTCAAATGCAGCTCAATGAATTTGTCACACCTGCTTACTTCAGCGTGAATTCACTCTTTTTTCATTCATTTGCTAATTCTAACTTAGTTGGACGGTGTATCCTGGCTCTATTGAAACATCATGAATACACAGATGGTCCTGTGCACCACAATAAACCCAAGCATTGCCACCGCATATTAGAATGTTTTTTTTTTACCTCCTCGAGAAACGTCTAAAGTGACCATCATCTCTCTCTCTTTCTGTCAAAACTGCCATATTTACCCGGCTGAAATCTCTTTTAAAGCCTCGTGACAAATCCTGTTCAGCGAGACACAAAAGCCACTGTCAAAAAAAGGCCTCTCTGTCTCTCTCTCTCTGTGGGCCTCTTGCTCTGTCTCTCCTTGCGTTAGTTAGTCTCCCACTTCTTAAGCGTTTCATTTGAGGAAAGGGCAGATAAAACTGGGGGAACTGTGAGCACTTTGGAAACGTATGCAGCGCAAAATAGCCCAGTCGTCACAATGGCAAGATCCCATATGGAGTCGACTCTAGGGGGAGGAAAATTGTTCCACATTTGGCAGATGTTTACGGTGTACCAGAGACTGTGCCGTTAGCCTAATCCCTAGTGATGTGATTTGTACACACACCCCTATCTCCAGAGGGAGCAGGCACCAAGAGCCCCTGGGCTTCGCCTCCTGTGTGTGCATGTCTGTGTGTGTGTGTGTTGGATTGTGTGTGTTTATACACAGGAGAGAGCAGTCTAAGACCCCCTGCTCCTCTGCATTGCGCAGCTCAAAGGTTGCATTAAGGACGGGTTTTACATGTGAAAAGTGATTTCCGTTCCTATGTATAAAGAAAAAATAACCTTCCTAACAGGATGGGCCTCACCTCCAGGGCCTCATTCCTCCCAACAACCCAGTTGTCCTTTTAATAGTTGTGCCTCTGTATATATTTTGTTCATGTTCTTTAATAGATCAAGTGTGGTGTTGCCTATAGTATAATAACATATTCAATAATGTAAAGTCATGAGGAAATGATGGACCTGATTATTGGCAGTTTTAGGGGAAATTCCTCTTTTTTTTTTTTTACATCCTGGGTCCTGTTTTTGTAGTTTGGGTCATCATTGGGGATAGATTTTTTATTCTCCTGTTTCACTTGTTTAAAACCTGATTACTTGTGTGGGTGCCCTTGTGCACTTAAGCGGAAAGCCATTTTTGACAGTTTTTTTTTTTTTNTTTTTTTAAGAATACAGTTGGTCAATACAGTACCATGACGTCTAGGAATGATGGCCCAAACTAAACAAAAATGAGATCCAGGCTGTAAAAAGATCTTGGTCTCTTTGTCTTTGTGCCACTCATGAAAAACATAATTAACGTATATATACTTGTTGTTTAAATTTTTCCAGCAGGTTTGGAAAGCGAGGACAACCAAAAACCAACAGCAGGAAGTTCTGGTCCAGAAGTGGATGTTGACCCGCAGACCCCGGTATTGCGCATCAGCCAGCTGGATGCCCTCGAGCTAGACTCAGCCCTCGAGCAGCTGGTATGGACCCAGTTCTCCCAGTGCTTCCAGAACTTCCGCCCGGGCCTGCTCACCCCGCTGGAGCCTGAACTGAGGGCTCTGCTCCAACTGCTCCTGTGGAGGTTCACACTGTATTCTAGCAGCGCCACTGTGGGCCAGTCTTTACTGAGTCTGCGTTACCACAGCATCCTTTCCTCGCGTCCTCGTTACAGACCTCTGTCCCGCAGGCAGAAGTTGGGTCTGGCGCTGCTCACCGCAGGTCCACGCTGGCTCCAGGAGCGTTCCCACAGCCTGCTGCTGTGCTTGGGTTTGACTTCAGGAGGGCCTGTGTCTGAAACAGACAGTGGCTTACTCCAACAGGGTCTCCGCAATTGCCTGACCCTTGTTTCTAGTATCACCCAGCTCGCAAGTCTCATCAACTTCCTTGTGTTCCTAAGGAAAGGATGCCATCCTGTCCTGGCTGAAAGGATTGTGGGAGCTCGGGCGGTTTTCAGCAAGCCCAATGTGGTCCGGGACATAGCCTACCAGTACATGAACCGTGAGCTGCTGTGGCACGGATTTGCTGAGTTCCTCATCTACCTGTTGCCACTGATCAATACAAGGAAACTGAAGGCGACAGTGTCTTCGATTGTTTTTGGGGGAGAAAGTGCTGATGGGGAGGGAGCAACGGAGAGGCAAGGGGTGTGGAAAGAGTGCGGGCTATGCGGAGAGTGGCCGACCATGCCTCATACGGTGGGCTGCCAACATGTTTTCTGCTACTACTGCATCAAAAGCCTCAGCATTGCAGATGCTTACCTCACCTGTCCCAAATGTGGTGCAGAAGCAGGACTGCCTGAGCCAGTCAAGATGGAGGTGGAGATGATTGGCAGGTGATGATGTGAAGAAGCTGTCACGACTGAGTTTGTTTTGAAATTGCAGGGACCTAATAAAATAAAGATAAACGTGGTGGTTCATATCTTTATAGCTGTACAAATGGAATACACATATGCAGTGAAGAGACTAACCACCTTTGTATAATTGTGTAAATGTATCTTACCACATTGTAATTAATTTAATTTATTAAATAATTGAACTTCATCATAATGAAATTAAAAAAAATTAAGACAGAATTATATTAAAACATGAAAAAAGGGTTTAACAGTCTCTGAGCAGCCCTCCTTTTTCACAAGGTAGTCGTGTATGAGTTTATGACTGGACTTCAGTCTTTATGATGTCTGTGTCTTTTCTGAACACACATCGACCTGCTATGTTTAATGTATGTGTGCATATATTGACAATACTCTGCCCCTTCCGTTTCTCCGGCTGGACTTTGGACAGAACTATTTGTCTTTGGTGCACTGGACAGACTACAGAGAACCACACAGAGCATATATTTGATGAGTGAACGTGTTGATTTATGCTTCAAATTGGCTGTGTGTTAGCACGTGTGTGTGTGTGTGTGTTTGTTGAAATGGGAATATTTGTTCTGATGAAAAATGCAGAAAGTCAGCTGAATAAATAATGGGAGGAATTTCTGATGCCTCTCATCATGGCCAAATTAGCATTTGTTGTGTATTTTGTGCCTAAATTGTATTTCAACATCATTAAAATTGATAGAGTGCTACCTCTTGGGTGTTTATTTAGTTAAGTGGAGGAGAGAGAGATGAGGGAAAGTTATAACAATCAGCACACTTCTCTCTAGACAGGCCCGGTCGTTCTAACTCCCATTATCCGTTTTCACAGCACCCCAACATGCTCAAGATCAAGGGGGCAGCCGGGGGCTTGGATTGACTCTCACACACACACACACACTTGACAGCCAGCCTCTCTTTTCCCTTGGCCTTTCTCTCTTTTGCTGCCTTTCCATCTCTCTCTCCCTCTGTAATCTCTAGGGCCCTCGCCCCTATAAGACTGTAGTAAACTGTACCAAAACCCTGGCAGTCGTCTCCTTCCTCGCAGGCGAATTACTCTCTAATCCCTGTAATGAGTCCAAAGATGCTTATTTATGCTGGAGTTAACCTCCACCAGTGAGCCCAGCCCCGGGCCAAACGCACCCCAGCTGAGTGAAGCCTTTCCTGGGCTGACGAGAGGAGTGGGGTGGGGTGGGGGGCTACCTCCCACCTCTCCTTCCCTCCCCCTTCCTCCCCTCTCCCGCTCTGATCACTAGGGCTTAATTGCTGATTGCCGAGACGATCAATCGGAACTGCAGGCGTGATAGAAAGCCTATTGCGGAGAGCTGGTCTCAGATCTACCGGCTCAGAAAGATGTACACACATTTGCACTCAGATGAGGTTAATGTTTCTGTTGAGTGGAATGGATAAAGCATGAAATATTTGTCCTCATGAGGTGCATGAATGCCCTGAAGAATACTGGGTAGGTGTACTGCCAGGGATGATCTTAAATTATTTATGTTACTGACCGATGTGATCTTTATTTCTCCTAGAACTTCTGCATGTCTGTGCTAGAGTATATGTCCTTGGCGGTAATGCAAGGCCAAAATTAATGAATTGTGCGGTTTAAAGCACATATAGAAGTAGTGAAATAGCCCCTTGTTGGATTAAAAGAAAATGTACACCTTGAGGTGGGGTTACAATCCTAGATGATGATTGGTTTTGACATTATGTAAAAAATATCATGTGGGTACTCGGAGGTCCTCTCTCACATCAAGGACATTTTGACTAATGAATCCTATAGCAATGCATATAAAGCCCGAGACAGGGGAGACCGTTTGTCAATATTTTATGCACTACATTACATTAATGTAAGGCAAGTCCCAGAAAGCGAGATTAAGGAGATGTTTGAGATTAAGGATGCATATATGATCAACCTTAATGCCATAGGGACATGTCATTGTCTTAACATTCAGACAGACTTACAATCCAAACCTTTTTGCAGATATTACTCTACAACTCTAACTGAAGTCCCCAATCCCCAGGAAAGAGAAAAGATAAAGAAGAAACGGTGCATTAAAGTCTATTAATTGAGTTAGGCCATGGATTGAATTAGTTGGAAGTTGGAACAGGGCTCTGGACTTAAGGAAGGTAGCTAGGGCTCCGTTAAGCCTATCTGTCTTTGAATCTTTTCTAATTCACAGGCTCCGTGTGGAGAAGAAAAAGAGGAAGAAGCCCAGATTCCCAGCGGCTATGCAAAGCAATCTTCACATTCACACGCAGCCATTTAGGGAGCAAATTGGCCCTGTGCCCCCTCTGACGAAGGTTTTAAGAGAAAGGGAATTAGGGCGTTGAATCCCTAACTAGATCTCCTTCTTTGATGAGCCTCTTTATCCGCCTGTCCCTCATCTCCATTTCTTTGATGTGAGGCGTTGATTTTCCTGATTAAATAGTTTTTAAAGTAAAAAGCTCTTCTCTGGGCTCTGTAATACTGGGTACTTTACTGTACCTATTGTAGGTTCGTTTGTGTGCATGCTTGTTGAATGGTCCATCTGTGGTATTCTTTAATTTGAACAGAGCCCTTGGCTTGCAGATAATAATACGGATAGTACAATAGCTTTGATTCGTACATGCATATTTTTCTCTGAAAAAGAATGTTATCATTTAAGCTTATGCCTGGCTTTTACCTCTTCATTTGAAATGGCTAGAAGGACTCAGAAAGCCCTATGCATCACTAATGAAATTAAAGAGTAAAAACACCTGTGCTTTTGCACTTCAACAAATTTCCATCTGTGATCCTTCTGCTCATGGTGTAAGCTTTTACCTACTTTTCAACAGGTAAGGGAATTACATCCCTATTGTAATGGGGAGATATTTCCAACAACTGACATCACTTTCAAAGAGTGAATGACATTATTTTCATGCCAAGAAAGGATGAAACAAAAAAAGCACCATTTATTTGTTGACACCTCAGAGGATTTTTGACACCTGTATATGTTTTTCTTGTGGCATGTCCAATATGTCAATAGGAGTTACAAGTATCTCTCATATTTCATCTATTCAATAAAAGACATGCCAAACATAAAACACCAAAATTCCTCCAAGGTAGTGAAATCCTAGGTGTGCTCGAGTTCAGGGCTGCAGCCGCTGCAGGTACCTGCGTTATGAGAGTTCTTTCAACACCTGCCGGGCTTTGGATACCACCGGGCCCAATTATCTTAGTCTGCCTCCTCTTCTTAACCACCTCTTCAGTCTAACAGGTCAGGGGGACAATCAATCACACCTAAAATAAGGAAGTAATTTCCTGAGCTTTTATCGTGGTGTTGAGGTTTTGTCTGGTTGCATTTCACAGAAAGATGGAGCGGCACTGGTTTGGGAATATACACAATTTGGCCTTTCCTTTTTTGTTCTCAAGACCCAGGATAATTTGGGATCTATATAGGATCTATATGTTCACCTCAATATGTGTAGTTTGGAAGAGCGAATACAAAGATCAAGAAAATACACTAAAAAGTCCTGTATCTTATGATGCACGTCGATAAAGGTTATGCTATTGTGTAACTTAAAAAAGTTGAAATGTAGGCTGTATTCTACTCCTCCACATCAGAAACAAAGATATCCCTGACAGCATGTATACTTACAGTCACAGATATGGAGGGAAGATTCATATAAACTCAATGTTATATATCTTGTAATACTGCTCTATCCATTTATTTATCCACCTTTATAAACCAATTTTTAAAATTATGGTTATTTTCATCAACTGGTGTTCAAACTGTAATTTGTAATAGTTGATATTAATATTATATAGTTCATCCACTTTTAAAAATATTCTAGAAGCTGATTTTTTATTGTAAACTCTCTGATCTGAACATCACATTACATATTTTTTCCCGACGCACCATGAAACACAGACTTTCTAGATGCTAAGAAGTATACTCTGACTAGACATTAAATTGCAACATTATAAAATGACTGGACAAGTGAGGTATTTGAGACTGCATCAAATAAAAACACCAAAAAGACACCAGTAGTGTGTTTTTTCAATGTATTTTATATTTCACTTCCTCTTGCACTAACACAGGGCTAAAGAGATGGAAGCAAACTTTACCTGACCTGTCCTCTGATTGGATGAGCTGGGACAGGAGTAGCGAGGGGATTGGACAAACGACCAGAGGGCATCATGGGGGATTATACACAGGTGTGTTGTGGTGTGCCTGGGGTAAGATCTGCCAAAGCCAAGCCTGTTTGTGTGTGTGTGTGCATCCTCCAGTCTGTGCGTATGTTTAGCCATCTCAGTCCTCTTCCTACTGATGTCTAGAACAGACTAAATGAGCAATAATCTGCACACATCCCTCCAGATGTCCCAGTGAATTTCCTGTGGCTTAAGGCGCCAGCTGAGCTCTTTGAAAGTTTTGATAACTTCTGCAAATGTGATTGAACCTCTGCTTGTTCAGGAATGTGGTGCAGGACACAATGTGCTTATTCCTATTTCCCCTCAAAGAGATGAAAAAGGAGGCATGCGCTTGGCTCCGGTACTAGTACACCTATTGGTACAATATAGTCATATGCACTTTTTAAGAGAATTGTTAGTGAATGATGTTTAATGTGTGGTGTACAAGCTGAAATTTTAAATATCATTATTCTTATAGACTTTTTTAAGTTGCACCATTTTATATTCTGTTCACTGTAATAATGGAGGTTGCTGGAATTATTATAAGATGAACATCAAAATGTTCAAATTTGGTTTGTCTCCAGTTTTATAATGCAGCACAGATTAAATAGTGTAATCTTTGTTTTTCTATCTCTTTTTGTTAAGCTCTTCTTGTAACAACAATATGGCGTATAGATATTTAGTTTTATATTGTTAGAGCTCAGGCTATAGACTCATTTCCATAAATATGTACTGTTATTGGGGGGGAAGCCTCTGATCATTGTGCAATCAACCAGAAGTTGTCAGCAACAACAGAAGAAGATAGTGGAGTAGAACAGTGCTTTATTCCCCATCATCTGTCAATCAATGCTACTACAAGGCCCTCAATCCACACAAGCAACCAAATACAAGCAGCAGCACATGTAAAGTGACATGAATATTTGATAACGTCCTGCCAATCTTACTACCTTTACTTCAATTCATTGCAAAATCTAATATTTCAAATCTCAGAGCCAAGTTGAGAAGAAAAATATGTGAGAATGTAAAACAGACACAATAATGGCCATGAATGGAAAGAATTTTCAATAAAGCAGCCTCACGTTGGCATAGAGAGAAGCAACGACCCTGCATGTAAAGATAATATGGGGTTTCTATCTGGGAAAGGTAACAAGAGGAATTTCTAAATTACATGTGTAGGCAACACACTGAACAATGAGAACAGCAGGCAGAAAAAGCCTAACACTGTTAAGTATGAGGATGCCGGGTAATGACAATGTATTTGTGCATTTCAGCATCTTGGAATCTCCGGCTTGCTGGGGAAGGAAGAAATATAATTTTTGTGGTTGCCATGGATACCTGTGTGTGAAGGTTTTGCTGCGAGTCTCGACTCCTCTAGGAGATCAGTGAACCGCATGTGTCAACCAGCATTAACCTGCTCAGTCCAACAGACGCACAGAGACACACATGCACAAGAAAGAATAATAAACACACACAAACATGCACATTAACCTTCTCATCTCAACGCAGAGTACAGTGCAAACCGAACTGCAGCTGCTAAACACACAAACACACAGCTACGCATTGTTGGAGCTGATATACCCTTGAGTGAACGCAGAGCTGTAACCTGAAGAAAAAACTTTGATTATGATGTTGTTCTGTTGTACTACATGAGGTCTAAACCTCCACTGTGGAGTTTGTTTTCTAAACAGACAAAGTCCTCCCTCCTAAAGACTCTAATATTGTTTACTTTCTGTATGTGGTGGAGTTTTATTTTCTCTGGTATAACGCTCTTAATAATTATCAGCTGCCATGTCTTCATATAATGTAATTCTCTAATTTTTGGTTAAGATGTTTGAGCCCATTTTCACTCACTCCCAGACAATTCATGCAAGGTGCTTTAGCTTAATATGTAGAGCATTAAGCCAGGGTTAGAGGATTGTTCCAACTGGGACCATGTCAACTAAATTATTCATTTATATTCCTGTAGCACCCACCAAATTAATATATATGCATACTATAACTGACCCTGTTAGAGTAGGGTCAAGTATAGTGTGGCATAATGCACAAAATGCA
The DNA here is from genome assembly GCA_003416845.1 of Oplegnathus fasciatus. NCBI lineage: Eukaryota > Metazoa > Chordata > Actinopteri > Centrarchiformes > Oplegnathidae > Oplegnathus > Oplegnathus fasciatus. The sequence continues at coordinate 1,450,449 of NTHP01000085.1, read as the reverse complement.
GCCTGTGCCTGTTAGTCTGTGCCTCACATTATGCTGCTGTCTTTTTTTTTCTTCACATAATTTCAACTAAATCCTTGAAATAAAACCAATTTTTCCAATCATCATTTCTCCAAGATTAAGACTTTTGTGGTTTGGCAAAAGTGCAATGCCCTCCTCTGGGAAGTAATGCTAGATTGTTTAATAACTAGACACATTCATAAAAAAAGGGACATAAATTGAGGCCCCAGATTTTCTGAAATTCTAACTAAGAATCAGCTCTCTGGCATTTTCATAGTCTCTGTTTTCATCCTCTTCGCAAACATGCCAGACTTTTCTCTGTAGGGCCCCTAACTGACACTCTGGGCTCGTTGTCAAGTATTATGTTCTCAAGTGTTTGTGCTTGTCTTCTGCGCCAAGCTGCTGGAGTCCTCTCTGCCCCATCCACAAAGGCCTACACAACATGCAGCAGTCATATCTCTGCCTGTCTATCTAGGAGCCCGGCGTGTTTTCCCTCAAAGTCAAATTAAAAAGGTATGCCAGAAAAGAGAGCGTATCTGCAATTCAGAACACATTTTTCTATCAGACAGGAGATATATTGCCGACTAAGTATTGTCAGATGTTGGCAAATTCCACATATTTTTCATATCCGGCCCCCTGAAACTTGGGGCCGCTTCAAGACTCAAGGCACATCATCGACAAAGACTCTGTTTGACCTTAGGAGCACAGGCAGAAATGAACCAAATATCCATTTTGTTTTCTACGAAAATATTTTCTCTGATATAAATGCAATATCACCGGCAATAAATCATTTAGGAATTCATTTGGAAATCATTTGAAAAACACATTTATTTGGCGGGGTGTTCATCAATAAACGTGGCTCCTGTGGAAAGTTTTATTTATATATTCATGCATTCAATAGATTCAGTTATTCATGTATTCACTCATTCACAAGGCCTAGTCAGTGGCTATGCGTCAGGCCCCTGTGTGTGTGCGTTTATGTGTGTGTGTGTGTGTGTGTGTGACCTGCGGCGTAGTCCTGCTATGCTGCGGGCTAGTGCTGTTCCCCAGGGGGCTCTCATCTTTTACTGAGCCCTGACAGAAGATGGAGGCTGGGAGAGGGGTCCGCTGCATTAAAAAGCCTTTACCTAGCTCTGATTTATCACCCATGCCTCACACACACACACACACACACACACACGCACACAAACCCGCCTGCCAACCCCACGCCATCTCACCATTCCTTGCCGCAGCTAGACTCTACACTCTATCAAACACACAGACATATAGATGCATGTGCGCACACACGCGCACACACACACACACACACACTCAAACGGACACACATTCACACACCATCAAACACATACTCGTTCCATCATAAGATGGCTGCCTCGGAGAAAGAGTGAGGGAGCGAGGCACCGCACTGCACCGCAGTGGTGATTTTGCATTTTAATGGTACCCCTCCTCTCTTCCCTTCACCCCTCTCTCCCCTCAGTTGGTAATTCTGGTGTGTCGCAGGCAGGCAGGCGGCAAGCCACCGGCTACCTCACCACAGGAAGACAGAGCGACACAATTACAGGACAGCATTTCCTGGGTACGTCACCTGCAAACGGCTGCATTTGAATGTGACAGTCACAGAGGAGGTGAGGGAGGAGACCAGGCGAAGATGGGTGTTTGTATGTGTGTGTGTGTGTGTGTGTGTGTGTGCGTGCACTGTGGGAGAAAGTAGCTTGTCATTACACCACAACAAGCAGCATGGAGTCCTAGAGGACAGCCTCTGCACACACATACACCATATGAACCTTTAATTGCACATGAAGACACCCACACACAAACATACACACAGACAAGGAAAAGAAAAATTCGCTCACAAAATTCCAATTCAAAGCTACATGCATACACCCTAAACTGAGACATGGACAAAGGTGAACACTCGTTTTAAAATGCGATACAACAAATATAAAGATGCACACATACACAAAGCTGTCAACAGCACACACAGGAAGAACACAGCACTTTGTCCTTGAGGAGTCCAAGACTTGGTAATCATATTCATTCATTCATTCATACATATGGGTGGAATATATTTGCTCCATCTCCGCTCGAGTTATTGCATGAGTGCTGATAAAAACTGGGAACAAAAAAAAAAGACACAGGGAGTGAATTTAATCTCAGAATAAAAACCTTTATTTCCAACACACATTAATACAAGTTGACCGCAGAAGAAGTTATATGTTTAGCATTACTAATTTTTGTCATTGTTGTCTTTTATTCAACCCCTATTCAGTCATGAAATGAGGGGTAAAATCAAAGATGTCTTTTGAGACTGACAGGACAGGACACAATTTTTCTGGTCATCATTCAATAATTCCTTCAGTATGAAAAAATACAGAACTAATTCATCTGTTCATTGATGCTTGGGTGCTTGTTCACACCGGCAAACTGTTGGTTATTTTTAACTGTGGCTCAGATCCACAAGACTTTGCTTGAAAGCAAACAAAATTGAACTTTAAATGGAGAACTGCTTTCATTAAAATATATCCAAAGTGGATTATGATTTCTTTTGTAATTGTTTTTCTACTGTTTACTACCTCTATGTATGTCATTATTAAAGACGTTTATATGACATTTGTAAGAATTCAATAATTATGTGCATTTGATGTGTGTATCTGTGCTGAAGTGCATCATGTCTCGGTGGAGGGCAAAAACCACAGCAGTACATAAAACATTTTGGGAAGTGCAAAGCCGTGAAGAGGTCAGCAGAGAGAGTTGGAACATAATGGTAAAAGTGAGGCCTCTTTTTATTCTCTAGCCAGTCTTGTCTTGTAAATGCTTGTAAATTAGTCCAGAAGATGTCTTATAGCTAGTGTGCATGTGTATGTGTGTGTGTGTGTGTGTGTGTGTGTGTGTGTGTGTGTGTGTGATCCAAACAAGCAAACAAGCATCTGATGAGCTGTGGTGTGAAAATTAGACCTTTTGTGTGCGCATGTTAGCCAATGCTACCTTAGATGTTGGAATAATAATATAAGCAAGCTGCACCTCCGTCATTCACAGAGCGTGTGTAGCACTGCATGCGTGTGTTTGTGGAGGAAGGGGAGGTGGAGGAGAGATTGCTGGTAATGGAATAATTTCTCACTTGTTGTAATAGAGGTTGCTGGTGTTAAAGAAAAGATGATAATGACACTGTTCAGGCTGAAAATGGAAATAAATCCTTTGTTTAACTTCTAATTCTATGAATTTTTGAAACAGTGCATATTCAGAATAGGTGAGCACAATTACATTATGGCACTGAGAAACTCAAATTTTATTTCTATTGCACTATTGGTTACTATTTACATCCATGTAATGCATAATGCATAATGTGGATGTAAAGCTCTTTGACGTATGTTTTTTTTTTCTGCCTGTGCGTGTGTGTGTCATAGTAGGAAAATTCACAATTGCAGATCAGCTGCATGTCACAGCCATTCACTAGTTTACAGTCAAATGTTCATGATCTCTGTCTGTTTATATGCATGTGCCTGATTTGCCAGGCATATGAAGTCATTTGTTTTTAAAAGCAGTAACATTTTGCTACTAATCTGTGTGTTTGTGTGTGTGTTTGCTGTGGAAATGGAGGGTGAGAGGCAGGCTGCTGCAGCTGTTGCCTCCATAATTCATTGTTGGGAATGCTACAATCTAGATTACATCTCTTGCAGCTTAAAAGTGTATTTTCCCATAAACAGCAATCTACAGCTCATAAAAATTAATTCTGCTTCAGCATAAACAACCCCCTTGTCCTCTCACCCCTGCACATGTGTGTGTATGTATGTGTGTATACATGTATTTGTCCATATGGCATAAACAATCCCCTACTCCTGTCAGGAACACAGAGTGATCCATCAGTTCCTCCACAGAAAACCAATTTCACTGGAGATGTTCAGTTTTTCACAGACACACACCACCCATCCTCTCAGAAAGAGAAAAGGGGAATGGAGAGAAACACACACATACACTTACACAGAATAGAGGAAGATAAAGAAAGAGGAAAAAGAATGGGGAGGAAATGGAACTTAGAAGAGAAGGACACATGACGCAAAATTGAAAGGGAAGGATGGGGGGAATGAGAGAAAATAAGAAAGACCCATCTTGCTGTGTTTAATAGGACACACTGTTATTTGCTGTCTCATCAGTTCAATATAGTACATAAAAACTGTTCATCTGTTGCCCTACGCTCATGTGCACTAGGAGTTGACACATAGTGCCTGTCAAACAGGCTTTATGTGACTGCTCCAAAAAAAAAAAGCCACAGTTTCAGTCTCTACACAGTGGTGTTTGTAATAAAAAAAAGGAACAACGATGAAAGACTGGAAGGGGGGAAAAAAAGATAAAAGCTTGAAGTGTGGAATTATGAGCGAGGAGCAAGGCATGCTGTGGCGGCCCAGTTTTGCCGTGTTGAAGCGGGCAGATGACAACATAATTACAGAGTCATCTCATAACACGTGATTAAACAAACAATGCATGTCGTCTCCTCCTAAGGTCCCCCGTTTCTAGCATCTTTTGTTTTCATGCATGTGTTTGCTGAATAGCCATGTTGCATGTGTTCGCGCTCATGGGAAGGAAAAAGGAGGTGAATCCATGCATATACGTGAACATATGTGGGCACACACAGACATAGCCATACGGAAATATCCTATGCAGACAAACAGGCAAAGGACAGCAGGCTAATGTATCTTTATAGTAATGGGCTTAAGTTAAAACAAGATGAGAAAGGCCTTCATTTTAGAGGAGCTGCATTGCTACTAATGACTAGAGGGCCTCGAACTGCCATCTCAGCCTATTATAACTTGGAGATGGCTCTTCTGTGTTTTTAAAGATGAATGCAAATTAAAAAGCATTAGGCTACATTCATTTGCGGTCTTTGGCATATAGGCCACTTTTGGTCCGAGGGCCACTTAAGGCTGCCTTATTTCTTCAAATGACCTTGAAATCAAAGAAAGAGCAAGTTTTAATGATTTAGAGGGCTCTTAAAGACTCGAAAGGAAATGCAACACAGGGCCTCATTAAAATTTTCATTTAAACATTAAAAAAGCTTTTTGTTACAAATGTTCCTGCCAGGATGCTGAGTTGATACACAAAGAAGACCGTAAGAATGCCCAGCATCTGAGCCAATTTGATGTCAATGCATCTCCTCATCCCTTCATCAGTGATTCTATAAATTACAAGGCATGCTTATTTGGCTTCTTTATAATTTTCTTTGTGAGACTAAGGCTTGTGTGTGTGATAAACGACGAGCTATGGAGCATTGTGATTTGGTGCAGGGCCTGTGAATGACCTGGGGAATGCGGCGTGTCACTTTATATTTAGCTTCTATTTCCTCACCGCCTGCTCTTCCGCCGCACATGGTATGATTTCAGTTTGTGAGTGTATGTGTGTGTGTACACGAACAAAGCGTGAGACATATCCCATCACCCCCTAAAATTCCTTCATTCCCTCCTCCATTGCTCCCTTATTTCCCCAACGACTCAGCGCGCCTTGTAAAAACCTTAGCCTGGCTGCTCAGCGCCCTTTAAAATGTAAAGCAATATTACGAAGCCTGACACTTTGATCTCTGTTACTGTGGTATTGTTTCAGGGGTCCAGTGAATGTAAAGAAAGCTGTGGCCGTCCAGAGTTAAATGGGTGTGTGCCAGGATACTCACTTTACAGGTTGTTTTCACACTGAAGGAAAATATGGAACTGATGAGAGAACTGTAATACTGTTTGTTTGTTACAGGTGTTAAGGCATTATAAATGCCAAAAAAAAAGAGAAAATGTGCCACATATTTTTCAGTTTTTGGCATGTGGATTCAGAACCTCTGTAACTTCACCTCTCATGTGTTTAGTTATTTACAGCCCTGACAACAAAAAGCCTTGAACTGTTCAGCAAACTACACAGCACTCTTTGTGTCACAGGCAAAACAGGAAATCAGGCTTTTGTCCGCTCGAGATGGCATCAAAAAACACCTTGTTTCATCTGTCTTAAGCAATCCCATCTTGACGCCTTCACACGTCCCCATGTGGGGCTGTGCCGCTCCTCAGAACAGATTGGGAAACAGCACAAACGATCTGCTGGGGAAGTCCCAGCGGGCTGCCATAACATGCTCGTTTGCCGACGTACCTCTGTTGCACAGAGCCCATGTTTGATTTCTCTCAGGTCGCCCCTCCTTTTCTTTCTCTCCTGCTCTCACTCTCACTTCACTTCTATCACTTCCTCATTTTGCTGTCTATATCACCTACTTTCTTTCTTTCTCTCTCTCTCTCTCTGTCCCTGACACTCAGTCTCTGTCAGCCTGTTGGCCTGTCTGTCTGCGTGTCTTTTTCTTTTTCTCTCGGGCCTGCCTCCTTTTCTCCCTCACACCTCCTCCTCCTTCTCTTTCACTTTAAAATACGTGTTAGTTGGCTGTGTGTCTTGTAGAAATGCCAGCAGTGATTGTATCCTTCATCCACAAGGCAATAATAAGGCAGGTGTACTCCTGCCCCCTCCATTTTCCTCACCTTCTTTCTCTCCTTTTGTTCCTCAGAAATGAGGTATTGCAGCAGTAAACACTAAAAGCAAAAAAAGATATATAGAAAAAGAATTAGATTGTATTTTTCACATGTTAGTTTGTGTGTGGCCTTTGTTGACACCTGGGCAAATCCGGAGAAAATGCTGTTAATGTTTATTTCCCATCTTAAAGGATGCATCACTCCAAAATTGTGCCTTTTGTTGCCTATTGCTGTGTCCTCTTCCTCACTGATGCACTGCCAACTGCACAAACAATATTTATCTCCTCATTTACTAAACAAGCACACTGAATTTCCTCCTGGGGTTAAAAAGTAGCAAAGTTTTGCAGAATCAGTTGTGTGAGTTGAAAAGTTGCATTACACCTGTTAGCAGAAAAAACAACAGGTTCTGTTTTGGTTCATACCCCCAAATACAGCCAGCAATAAATAATAAAATTTCATGTTGAGTATTTGTGCACGGGGGAGAATGGTTTCCTGATTTCTCAGGTGTAATGCTTTGGTGGATGAATCGCAGGTGTAGGAGATATTGTGCGGTGGATGGAACCCAGGTGCCGGAGTTATTTCCGGTCTGTGCCGTTAATCACCAACCTGACGCTGAAATATGGCTTGCATTTTAGTGGTTTTAAAATAGAGTTCCCTTGACTGCATATACTTAGCTAGAGAAATAATAATAATAAGGGCAAGATAAAGCAAAGAGACTGTGAGAATGTTTCATATGAATGCGTGCTGCAAAATTTGTTCTGTTTTATCAGCGAATGTAGGCTCAAAGTCTGTAAGATAATAGAAACTAAAAAGGATCTGATGCTGTCTGCCTGATAGCAATAATTTGACAGTTTCAATTCCTATGCAGCAATCAGGGCTTTGATGTAAGGAGCTGATTAATAACTAACTTCACCAATCCCTGTTAAAAGATTTTATGTGCAAATGCAGCCTTCCAAGGAAGAAGAACAAATGAGCGAGGACAAGCAAAGTCACTCTTTTTTCCACAAGGTTAACTTTTTTTGTAGGGCCAAAAACACACCATAGAGGCATGAAACATGTGTGTATTTGCACATGCACTATTGATCTGAATGCCACGGATGCACTCATACATTAACATATTGCAAATAAACAGAAACACAAGAGTAAATTGTCCTAAAACAAGCTCTGTCTTCCTTAGTTCCTATTCCTGTTTTGATTCACTTCTGTTATGATCCCTAGAAGAGTCAGAATGTGACAAAGGTTTACATCAGAAACAGACTGTCTAAATATCTGATTATAAGCTGTTTATCCTCGTTAAATGATGACAACATAGTAACGCCAATACGCAAGTGGCCTCAGATGTGATGTTGGTCAATATCTATTGACAGTCAAATCATTGTTGTTGTTCTTTCGTTTCGTCATTGTCCAGGCCCAATGCATGAGGGGCTAAACCGGGAGTGAATGTGATTGGATTTTCAGTCTCCGTCATTAAATTCCCATGCGGGGAATACTAATTCCAGTATTTAGTGCGGTGATGCTAGGGCTTGCTTTCATCTTAAACTGATTCCAGTCTAATTAGATTGGGCATGTGGGGGGTGGTGGATGTATCCGTCTGGACTAATCCCTGCCTCTCTGTCCCAAACATTGTATTATCCAGAGAAAATCCATTGGCTGCAGGCTATTCAAAGGCAGATCTGCCTGAACTGCAGCCTCTGTACTGTATCATCTGGAAAGCTGTGGCTAGAAGGATGCACTGTGCAGTGAGGGTGGAACCTAATGGTCATGAGTGATGTATGGGTTGCAGAAAACGCCATTTAGAATTTACAGTAAACCTTTTATCGTGTATTCAGGGCAAGACCGCTCACTGCTGCGGCCTCTTTAGCAAAGCTGTGTCTGAACTACTATGAACTACCCTTCTCTTTAGAGGGCCTTTTTATTCTAGGACAGTGCAGTTAGGTAGCAAAATTGGGTGGCCCCCAAAATACGGTCACATCAAAATGGTTCTTTTTTAAAGGTTTTTATATTTTGTTTGACCTATAAACAGTCATTTCAGTAGATGTGAACCAGAATTGGCAAACAATACACTTGTGTATACCCTTGTGTACACAAACACACACGCACACACATTTACTGTGCATAGATCACTCTGTCATCCTGCTTGTGAATTACTGGCAGACCACAGTGAGAACACAGAGTAAAGAGGTCCTTCTTCTAGGCGCTGAGAAGGCCAGAAAAATGAAAGGCCTTCAGCCATTGTTCTCCACAAAGGTCAAACGCAATTCAATCCCATAATATGGTGGGGGGGAGCCCTACCTCGGCAACCGCCTGCGCTTTAAGGGTGAGCAACAGGAAAGGGCCATTCAGCAGAACAGTTGCACCCTGTGAGCCGAGCACATTCGTCAAGGGCGAGGGGTGAAGTCAGAAAGGGGGGAGAAAAAAGCTGTTTTTGAGGCTTTTACATGTCGCGGCTGTTTCACTGCACACTGAAGTGCGTTAAGCGAAACAATAAAGGCCACAACCGATTCTGCTGGAGTGAAAAGATCCTCATCTTCCCCTTCATTTTTGCTGCCCTTGTGAAATTTCATTAGGTGGATTTAACGACTTGTGAATGTCGGCTTTCTCCGTGACCCTGACACTGGTGGCGGACACGTCTCGCTGGCAGGGTGTGATGTATTGTGTTGAGGTGTTCCTGAGGTGCAATTTTTAATGTGACAGCATCTGTTGACCTCAGATCACAAAAAGTCAACCTCCTGTCTCATACTGTTGTGCATTTTGCTTCTTAATAGAATTTTAAAAGCAGTATAGTCTGCAGCACAAAACACAATTTCTCATTTATCTATCTACCTATCTATCCATAGAATGGGAAATCTAGTTTAAAAATGTTATGTACATTTGCCCTTTGGTGCTGTTCTTCAATTGCCAATGGTATACACTCTGTTCAATACATCAGCATGGACTTACATACCTGTAATGAGAAGATCAACCTTACCAATTTTAGGTAATAACAGATGTTCTTTGCTCTCTGTTGTGGCTGTGCGTCTGTTTATCCATGGATGTGATTTATTGTGGACTTTTCCCTTTTAATGGAAGGGGTCTAGAGCTGCACCTGATCAGATCCAGATTAGCAGACACTTCCAAACATAATCCCCTGCATCTGCTTAGAGTCAGATTACCACAAATAGCATAATGACGGGAAATACCCATTACATGATTTTGAATTTTAGTCTGTCAGTGACTGGAATGAACAATTATCAGAGGAATGTCAACACAAGTATGAAACAGGTAAACTTGAAAGTTTTGGAAAAAGGTGTGACTTAATTGAATGTGTAATGTGGGAAAAAAATAGCAAAATGTATGGTAAATTATCTGCTTCAGTCTAAAATGCTATGCTCATCTATTTTAATAGTGTCACTGAAATTGCCAATGCAGGCAATTTCAGTGACGCTATTAAAATAGTCAATTACAGTGTACTGGTTAAAACAACTGTGTATTCTAAATTACTCAAAATATTTAAACAACCAATCAAACCACAATATAACTCTGTAATATAATATGACAATATACACAATACATATCACATTATAGTATAATGAGACAAAGAGAACATTTATGGACATGAAGATTTTAAACACTGCATTAAAAATGCTTGATAGCAACATGTGATTATACTTTGTGTATAACTTTGAGTTAAATGCAAAAAGCTATGGATCAGATGTGTGAAGGACAAGCTCATGAAACTTCATAACAAGATAATTAGGTGATTAGAACATGAAATAAAGAATATCTTATGAGACCAAACTGGTTTGCAGATACAGTTTTTAATGTATCACAACAATGAGCAACAAACATACTTGATGAACTATTTCCAGAAGTTGTTCAAATACCATCTACAATAAACGTCATTTCAACTATGACAACAGGTCTGTGACAAAATAAAAAAAAGGTTTCAAAACCATGTTATTACCGTGATACGGTACAGTTGAGACCTCAAACAGTACAGTAACAAAAACTAATGCGACTACTCTCTATATATAAAACATCAATAACATTTTTGGTTTAGTTTATTTAAAGTTTTAGCCATAGGGGCTTCTTCTTATTAAAACCTCAGGGTGCATTTCCTATGTAACCCAGATGTTGAAGAGTACATATTGTGTAGGATATGATTGCGCCATGAAAATCCCTTTGACATCCAGAAGAACAATTCCAATTTCAACCTTTTGAAGGCTGTCCCCATAAACATGACACAATCCATCCATTTTTTTAAAAAGTCCTTTTTTTTTTTCTTTTTGGCTGCTGTGCAGTTGCAATATCTATGTACAGTTATATTGTTGGACCATCCTTTTTGTTGGTTTGTTAGCTTTTACCAGTCCTTGGTGTGGAAAGCGTCCTGTCTGATGCTAACATCTTAGCACATGATGCTAGCTGACAGTTCAGTCTTATAATGCTGAGCCACAGAGTGGGGAAAGGCAAAAAGCCAGAGTTGTGAAAGCCTTTGGAATCAGGACAGTCGCTCATGTTTGTACAATGGCAGAATTGCACCTTGGGAGGCCAGGATGTCTCTTATGAAACACAATCGAAAAGTGTCTTCAGGATTAAAGTAAATGTTAAAATACTAAAAATCCAAATAATGACATTTAAAAAGCTCACGCAGAAAATTAAAAACGGACATTTTGCTTTAAAACTTTGAAAAAAAAAGAACACCTTTACAATAATAAAACATAAGAGGAAATGTTACTTGATTTCATTGTTTGAAACAATAACTAAGCATGATTTGATTTAACCTGTCAAACAGTTGCATTACATGCTACTTGCTCATCTCAGAATAGGAAATACCAAAAGCAATACATTTTTGCATTTCTTCATATTAATAAATTTGTACCATGCACAGCCAACTACGAATATGTACAACAGCTTAGCTTTCTTTGTTCACAAGCCTTTTTCTTTCATACAAATAGCCTTCTGTTACTTTGGAATGAATCACATTGGTTTCAATTACCAAACTAGAAAGTGATTCGTAAAAAATTGAACACCCTTTGACAGCTTTCACATTCTTAGTTCCACAGCAAAATAACAAAATAATATAAAAAAAAATAGCAAAGCAAAGCAATTAATGGATCAGTATTATGTCTGGTAGAAAGTTGAGAGAATTTATGGCAAGCAAAATAACGTTACACAGTAGCAGCAAAACTTTGTAAGGTAATACTTTGCAATGTTGAAATCACTAAATGTGGAAAAATTAAAATGTTGATTTTAACTGTAGATCATCAGAAGTGCCCAGAGAATTGATGGGAGGACGTCAACCTATGCAGTAAATGGCTGCGTATAGGTGTAACACTGTTTTAAGTCCTACAAGTACATGAAAATGTTTTTAATATACAACAAAAATGCTGTTGTCCCCCTTTTAAAGCAGCATATTTGCAAACGTATAGCAAATGATCATACCTTTTTTTAACATTGTGACCAACTTGTACCTTAACAGTTTCAAGTATACAGTACTGCTTTCATGGATGCACCAATTGTTAAATAGGTCTCTAGATTGTTAGGCATCAATCCTGTAACAAATATGGACCAATATGCTGCTGCAATAGACACAAATAATAATTAAAACACAAACATACATACATACAAACAGAAAAATTCTATTAAATTAACAAATGGCCTACTCAAATAATAAAAAGACAAATAAAAACAAAATAAGTGCACTATAGTCCAGACACAAGCAGGTACCGTAACAGTACAGCAATTCACAAATGAAAAATGTTATATTCACATAATCCGAGAGAGTCTATCAAAACTAGAGTTATTACCTCTTCAGAAAAGGGTGTGAGCAGAGGTAAAAGTGAGAGGGTAAGAGTTGGCACAGATTAGTATATACTACAAGAAAAAAAGGGGGTGGGAAATAGATACAGCTTGTTGTAATACAAACTGGCAAACACAGGGGCATCATACACATTTACTTCACCATTCTAAATTCCCTCAGTGGCAAAACCATACTGTCTTTGTAGGGCAAAACTAAAAGGATATGCACATCGTCCACTGTAACAGTAATATTGTCTCTTGGTACTCTATACACATCAAGGAAATGCGTCCGATAAAGCTTGACATGTTTTGGTTATAAGCCAAGTGTACCCAGGCTTGTTGCTGCTTTAACAAATGAGAAATGTTATGTTCTGACCTGAGAATTTAAAGCTACTGAATTACACCTATCTAAACTAAGAGAGATTCTCTTTGAGGGTTCTGGATCGTCATCCCATACAGTACATGCTAGCATTTGGAAAACAATCCAGCTGAGGTGCAATTTGCTATCGTGAGAGTTTTTGGCTTGAAACAAGCCCCCCAAGGGAGCCTGTGGGATTTTTTCCTACTCCATGTTTTTGTATACAATATAAGCTCAGTCAAGCATCTGCAACAGTTCTGTCCATAACAAAAATCAATCAATATCTTGCCAGCATATCAATATGGGAAAAACAATCCTGAGTCAATCATTTGGTACTGTAATTTTTTGGGTTAAGAGAAACTTTGGAACTGCAGTTTAAAAAGTCTTATTTTTTTCTTTAAGCAAGGGATCCTTTAGTCACTCCTACACACTGAACATATCCATTCTGATACTACTGAAGCTCGCGTCTAGGCCAGAGGCCGACTTAGCCTTGACTTCCAACGCGTTATCTAAGTCATCCAGCTTCTGGCTTAGCTCATTGTCAGACTCATCTGAACAACTCTCGGTGGGTAGTGAGGTTGGAACCCCTGAGGTGCTGCAGGAAGTTGAGGTAACCGTTGAAGGTGAGGAGAGGGGGGGAGGAGGAGAGGCAGACGGGGAGGAGGAAGCAGCTTTCCGGGCTGTGGTGGCCTGGAACAGGACATTTGGCCAGGACTTCATGGACAAGTGAGAGAGATGAGGAAAGGTGTTATTAGAAGAAGCTGCAGACTGCGAGGTAGATGTGGTGTTAGGAGTAGGGGAGCAGACAGAGTGAGGTAATAATCTAGTATGCTCTTTGGCATTTCTCATTGCTTGTTTGATTGTTTTCTCTTTGTGCAAGCTCGACTGAAGGTGTTGGCCAAGTGCTTCATTCCCGTTAACAACCACATTGCAGGCAACACAAGTGTAGTTGCTCACTGCCTTTCGAAGCACTGTCTCTTGCGGGTCAGTAAAAGGATGTCCGAAGTAACAGAAGGACTTCTGATGACGCACCACTGAATCTTCGTCAGCAAAAATCATCTGGCACTTCCTGCATATAAACTCATGCTTGACGGACGGTACAATAAAAGCGTCTGGAAAATCCATGGTACTTTTGGTATCTGTTTTCGGTTCTTCTTTTGTGCTTTCTGTTGAAGAGCCTTTGTTGGTGTCATCCTTAGCATCTATAGCTTCTTTTGGTTTGAAGGATTTGGTGGTGGTGCTCTGTATGCTCTGGGGTGTCTTCACAGGGGTTGGTTTCTGTTGCTGCTGCTGTTGTTGTTGTTGTTGTTTCTGCTGTTGCTCAAGTTGTTTCTGCTGCTGCTGTTGTTGCTTCTGCAGTGAATCCTGGAGGGACTGCTGGTACTGCTGGTACTGCTGCAGGAGAGCGGTTGGGGAGAGACCAGCGGCCATGGCAGCTTGTGGGACTGCTGCTGGGCCATATGGAAACAGGTTCTCCATTCCACACAGTGGTGGGAAGTAGCCCCCTGTTTGGACCCCTCTAGGAAGTTGGGGAGAGAAGCAGTTGGGAAATCCAGGTAGAAAGTAGGGCAGGAACTGGCCCCCCAAGAAAGAGCTGGGATCACCTGCAGCAAGAGCATTCTGAAGTGCCTGAAGCTGTGTGGCATCCAGGAGAGTCTCACTTCCTGATTTCCCTGGAGCTGGACATGGTTTCTCCCTTTTCTTGGCCATGCTGGGGGTCTCAGGGCGTGAGCTGCTCTCGTTCTCTCTGTCCTTCACCTTCATCTGAGGTGGCTTGTCTCCTGGTTTCTTGCTGTCTCTCTCTGAGTCTTTACCTTGCTGCTCTGTATGATTTACTGCTGCCAAAGGTGTGGAGGGAACAGGAGGAGGAGGAGGAGGTGGAGGAGGAGGAGGAGGAGTCTGCAGAAGAGTCTTGGTTGGGGTAGTGCTGAGAGACATGGCAGGAGAGGGGGTGGCTGGTGTAGGGAACCCAAGCATGCCAGCACCGGGAGACGCTAAAGCTGAAATACAGTGGTATATAAATATGGAAATATTCAATATTTAAATATTCAACCCCAAATCACTATGGAAATTAGTTTTTATGACAAGATAAAGATGCTTAATTTGTCACTGGCTGAGTATTTATCTCTTTTTGTTATGGATCAAAACTGTCACATGCGCTTTATGATAATTTCAATCTGCCAATATATTATAATATAAATATACCAAACCTACAATAAGGGGAAAAACAAACAACACAAACAAAAGCCATGATAAATACACATTTGTTGTAAAAAATCTCTGAATTATCAATTAGCAGTTCAACTCTGATGATGACATTTTGCATGCACTAACTCCCACCATTTTTAATTTTAAAATAGTTCTAAAAAATAAGACTTTTTGACAAACACCACTGTGATACAGAATAAACAGTAGTAGAGTAGAATAAAATAGTGCATGATAAAGCTCAGTTCATAAAGCTTCTAGTCTATTTTACTTGTTCTTGTAAATGTTCGTCATACTAACTCACCAGGTGTGTTGGGTGGGAAAACAGGAAGTGATGATGGCCCATTGACCCCAGGAAGTAGCACTGGCGGAAGGCCAGATAACCCTGGGTAGCCTGAGGGTAGGCTGAGGCCATGAAGTGCATTATTGTTGTCCACTGCAGTCTGTTGCTGCTGGCCAGGCAGGCTGAGTCCCTCACCAGCTTTCTTCATGCGGTCCAATTCTTGTTGGGCCATCAGCTGACGGACAGTGGTTGGTGCTAGGTAGTCCTTTTCTCTATCTACCTGGTTTCCCAGGGTTTCTTGCACTTTGGTGATGTGCTGTTTGGAGAAGATGTGGTCTCGGACGGACATCCGGGCAGTGTACTTTACACCACACAAAGTACACTCAGGCCTGGGCCCATCTGGTGAGCCTTGACTTATCATGAATGGCTTTCCAATGTTAATCTTGAATTTCTTTTCTTTAGCACGGGCATTCTGGAACCACACCTGGACAACACGCTTGGGGAGTCCAATCTCATTGCCCAGCATTTCACACTCTTGCATTGTAGGAGTGCGGTAGTCACTAAAACAGGCTTTGAGGACTTTAAGTTGCAGGTTACTCATCTGGGTCCTGAATCGTTTGTGGCCTGGCCTATCCCCAGAATTGCTGCCTTTTCCGGACTTGAAGGGGTTACCTGCCCCAAAGGGACTAGGAGAACTGGGATCCGCTAGGCTTGATGATTCACTCCTGTCATTGCTTTCGTCCATTTCATCATCTCTAGAGCTAAAGTAAGAGTCACAGTCTCTTCCAGAGAAGCTGAGGGCAGGGCTCACCATACTGAATTGGAACCGTTCATTGCCACCATCAGAATTTGGTGCCAGGCCACTCTTGCTGTCACTCAGCTTGTCCCCTCCATTGGATGTGAAGCTCTCGACCTCATTGTTATTACCCTCGTCTCCAGTTGTAGCATCGCTAATGGCTGTATTAATTGATGATGTCTCGTCAAAGTCCATCTTGCTAAGTTCATAAGATGAGGCTTCTGCTGAATTAATATTAGGCCCTTCAGTTTCATCACAGTTTTCAGCTTTTAAGGATGAAGGGCTTAAGAAGTTTTTTACTTGTGACTCAGATGGTTTGAC
Organism: Oplegnathus fasciatus; assembly: GCA_003416845.1. Taxonomy (NCBI): domain Eukaryota; kingdom Metazoa; phylum Chordata; class Actinopteri; order Centrarchiformes; family Oplegnathidae; genus Oplegnathus; species Oplegnathus fasciatus. The sequence goes on along the minus strand of NTHP01000085.1, from coordinate 1,434,226 downwards.
TGGAGTTGAGGATGCAGCAGGCAGCTCATACTCATTTGGCTCAGTCTTGGTAGGCAGCTGTGGGTAGTCAAAGAAATTATACTTATTTGGGCTTTCACCTCTTTCATTGTCTTGATTCATCATTGGGCTTGGAGGCAAGCTAAAACCTGCCTGCTTAGCCTCATGCCAGTGTCTAGATCGTATGTGGCTATCTAGAGCAGATTTAGCCTTGAACAGTGCTCTGCAAAAAGGACATTTCTTGTGGGACTGGGAGGGCCCTATAGCTCTAAACTGCCCCTTTCTCTCTCTTGCACGAGTGTTTTGGAACCAAACTTGCACAACTCTCTTTTTCAAGCCAACCTCTCGTGCAATGTGGTCCAACATCTTCCTTGTTGGGTTAGAGTCAAGTAGGTATTTGTCATAGAGAATCTCCAGTTGTTCTGGTGTGATGGTGGTTCTCAAACGTTTATCTCTGTGTTGCTCTTCACTACTGTTTCCACCATCTTTATCGTTACCACTTTCATCCTTGTCATCCAGTTTTCTCTTCATTGCCCCAGAGCCTGCAGCAGAGGCCAAACCAGAGCTACCCTGAGAGGGGATTTGAGAGAGACCTCCAGATAACAGCTGGCTAGCCATTAGGGGGTTGTTGGGGTCAAATATCATATAGGGCATATCAATGGGTCTTTCAAGGAACTGAGAGTGAAGGAATTGGTTTTGGGCAGCCAAGAAATGCATGTGCTGGTGTTCCTGCCATAGCTCCACAGTAGGGAATGCAATCTTACACTGGTCACACTGGTACTGAAGCATCTGGTGGGGGAGGCTGTTTGTGAGCGAGGAAAGGGCCAGGGAGAGTGGACTTGAGGGCACAGCAGCTGCCTGTGGCTGGGAATGGGGTCTTGACATTTGTGGCTGGGGAGCTTTCTGGGGAGGTGGCTGAGGTGTGCAAGCCTTAGAAGGTCTGGGTTCTGGTAGTGGCTTGATCACTGGCGAGGGGGCACTCTCAGTTTGTTTAGGTTCAGTTTCAGGGGCAACGTCTGGCTTGGGGGAAGTTTTCCCCATGCTGGCACGAGGAGAGGCCATTGCAGGGGAGCTTGAGCCAGAACTGGTGGCAGTTCCTTGGGACTGTCTGGGTGGCTCTGAAAGTACTTGGGTAGTCTTAGCTGGACCTTGCTCAACATAGTCTGTGTATTCCTCACAGCAGTTGTCCTCATTACCTTCCTCATCTTCATCCTTATAACACAGCTTTTTCTGGTGAGTGATAAGGTCAAAGATGCGTGGGAACACAATGTTGCACTTTTTACACTGGTACTGCATGTTATTGGTTCTGATGTATCGCTCATTTGTCAGCTCTTTTTTCTCATTGTCTTTACAATCTGCCTGGTTTTCATAACTCTTGCGAGCTTTTTGGCGGGCATTCTGGAACCACACCACAATGACCCGGGTTGGTAGGTTGAGGACAGTGGAGAGCTGCTCAATCTCATCATCCTTCGGATAGGCATTAGTGTCAAAGAAATCTTGAAGTACCCTCAACTGGTAATCAGTGAATCTGGTCCTGGAGGACCTCTTGTTGATGGCTGAGTCAGTTCTGTAGTATTCATGTGCACTGAGCTGGGGCTCCATTCGAATATCTTCCAATGTAGTAATGGGGGGAATATTAAAATTGTAGGGTGAGTCTTTACTCCGCTGCCTCTCTTTGAAGAGTGTGTTACGGAACCAGTGCTTTATGACTTTTTGGGGCAAACCAGACTTCTCTGACATCTCCTGAATTTGCTCTTCATTGGGGGAATTGTTGATGTCGAAGTTGGCACGGAGGATCTTAAGCTGGTCATCTGTGATACGGGTGCGTGGTCGCTTAAACTGGGACTGGCGGAGGAAATTTGGATCAAGTCCCAGTTGTTGCTGGCAGAGCTGTGTAAGGTCTGTGGAAAGAGAGTCCATAGTGGGCAGCTGGAGGGCCAGCTGAGGGGGCAGGCCTGGGTGCTGGACAGACTGCATCATTAGAGGTGGAAAAAGGGGCAAATCCAGGGGAACAGGGAGCTGCACTTGGGGAGGTGCAGGAGGGGCAGTAGGTGGTGGAGGAGGGGGTGGCGGCTGGGTTGGCTGTGCCTGGTGAGAGGGTTGGTGTGGGGTCTGATGGGGAACAGGAACTGGAGAGGGTACTGATGTTTGGGGCTTGGTCATTGATGTAGAAGGAGGCTGGGGAGCTGTCACTGGAGCTGGAGCAGGAGGTGGCGGAGGAGGAGGAGGTGGTGGTGGCGGTGGTGGTGGAGTCTCAGGTGAGGCAGGGTTTATTGGATAGAGTTTGTCATAGGCCTCTCTGTACTGCTGGGCAAATTTTTCCAGCTCCACATATGGGAAAAATTGACTGTGCACATGTTCCTGGTGGCTTTTGAGAATAAGCATATTGGAGAAGAGTTTTCCGCACATCCCACACTCAAGCTTATCAGTGTTCATTTCCGCTTGTTCAATTCCATCTTTGTTTTTCTTTTGGTTTTTTTGTCTGTTTTCATTGTACTGGATGACTAGCTCAAATCCAAAGTTCTCTAGCAGTGCTTTGGCTGCATTGCCCCTTGCTCCTGACACAATACGTGGAGGAGGAATCAATGGCTCTGGGAACTTTGACTTTTTAGGGTCTTTGTTATCTTTTCCTCCATCACTTAATGCATCACCTGCATTTTCCATCTTTGCTCTGTTTTCTTGTTTTTCTAGGTGGTCCTCTGCCTCTCTGGACATCTGAATTTCTGAAATTGACACAGTGCTGGACTCCATCTTGGGTTTGTGGTTCTGCAGTTGCTGGTTTTTCTGTTGCTGAATTTGTGACTGTGTCTGAGAGGCTTGCTGCTGTTGCTGCTGAGCCTGTTGCTGGGCCTGAGCCTGCTGCAACTGGTGCTGCTGTTGCATCTGCTGCTTCAGGTCCTCTAGGAATGATCCCGTAAGGCCAGGCATTCCAAAAGCTGCTGCTGAGTGCAGCGCAAGTTCTGGGCTAAGGTTGAACTCTGCTCCTGGGATATAGAAGGGGAAGAGGAACTGTGGCTGTTGAAACTGCAGCAGTGCTTCTGGGGTCATTGGAAAATGGGGGAAGAAAGCTGGATTAAGGAACTGAGGCTGGAAGAAGGCAGCCTGTTGCTGGAGTTCATGTTGAAGCTGCAATTGCAGTTGGGCTGAGGACTGAGCTGACTGGTGGCTGCTTGCCTGTGCTGAAACATGGTCAGTAGTTGTTTGTTTTGTGTTGTTGCTGTTGTTAGCTTCTTTGGGTTCCACAGTGTTTTCTTTGTTAGCAGAGGGTGTTCCACTTCTAGCAGTGTCAGAGTTGTTGTTGTTCCCCTGTGTGCTTGGGGCTGGGCTTTTTGCAGGCACTGGACCACTGGTGCCAGTGATACTGCCACTGCTGCTCATTTCAGTTTTGGCTGTTCTGGCTTTGGTCTGGTGGAGTACTGACCTCATGTGAATTTCAAGTGTTGAGCTTTGGCTATAGGCAACATTGCAAATATTGCATTTGAATGGTTTGTTGTCAATGCTGTTGCTTGTCTCTTGTGGAACTGGACTTGACGCCTCTTGAAGAACCTTCTTCAACTTATGCAGGTGGGAAACTGAATTATAGTGGACTAGTAGGATGTTCTTCTGGGTGAAGGACTCCTTACATACTGTGCACTTGTAAGGCCGAGAAGGGTCCAAAAATTTCTCCATTGTAAAGTTGGGCCCTTTTCTAAATGGTAGGGTCCGTTTTGGTTCTGATCCCATGTCATCTAGCAGAGAGCTACTGTCACTTCCTGTAGGACTGGGCTTCTCTTCCTGGTCCATTTCATCATCTTTGTCCAAGTCATGTTCAAAGGCCTGAGCTTCCTCCAAGGCCCTGGCCTCACTCTCAGTGATATCTCCATTCAGTGGCAGATTTCCTATGAGTTGCTGCACCTCAGCTTCACTAAGTTCAGGGTGTCCATTTTCCAAATGCTTCCTGAGGGCCAGGAATGTCCTGAAGCTGCGCTGGCAAAGGCTGCACATAGTGGCTGCTCTTATGGCATGGTACTGGGAATGTATCTGAAGCTTCTGCATTGTCTTGAAGGCCAGGCTGCAATGGTTGCAACGATATTTGTAGACATGACGATCAGATACTGAGAGCTGCTGTTGTTGCTGCTGGAGCCTTTGGAGCTCACTGAGATGGTCCTGTAAGGTATCAGGGGACTTGCTATCATGTCCTAACCCACTGACTCTCTTCCAGCCTGGGGCCTCTGAGGCCTCCTTTGGGGGCTTGAGTTCCTCACCCTGCAGGTCCAATTCATTCTTGTCTTGACTGGTCAGCTCATCCTTTGAGATGTTTCCTAAAAGAAGAAAATACAATTTGAAGTACAATATACACTTTATTTTTCTGAAGAATTATACATTTATATATTCATATATTAAAATCAAACTTTATTATTACTTGGACAACATTAATTAATGACGAAAATAATTGAAGTACCAAATTCTGCTCACCTTGAGACTTTCCTGACCCATCAGTAAGAGAGGTAGAGGAATCCATTGAAGACAGACCTTTGTCTTGTCCAGTTTGGGGATGCATTACATTATTTGGTGTTGCTCTGTCAGGTCCGACAACCTATCAAGATCAAAGATTTCTTCATTATTATATCAATTTAAAATAATGATATAAGTTGGTAGATTCTATCTCCCATATGTTTCAACTTGCTTATTGCCTTTAAAACAAATGTTATTTTGAAGACAGAATTTGTTCCTCTCAGTGTACAACAATCAAGGTTATGCCAGTATCTCAAGGGAGTACAATAAATGCATGGGAAAATTTTTATGGGAATCTTGCAGTAAGCGCTTGCCCTATTCTACAAAGGAGACTAGAGGGAGGATTGGACAGTCAAAAATAAATGATATCCATTTTTCATTGCATGTTCATTTCTCAAAATGAACGCTTAAAAAGGAAAACCCCCTTTTCTAGGTGTCTAAAAACACACACTTCAAGAGACAGAAACATCAGTTCATGTGTATCAAGTAAAGTAAAAGTACAGCTGGTTATTACATTCTGCAATTACAATAAACCTTCCTTTATTTACTGAAACTGCTCACTAAGTATCATTATTTACGTTTTGTTTGGCAAATTTGTAGAAACACATTTTTACTGATATACACACACACACACACACACACACATCTTATTCATAATCAGTACTTCTACATACAGTCAGAATCAGCTTTTCCACGCAGTCAGGAGCCACGCTGTGAAGGTGGGTGAGATGCAGCTGCAGGTGAATCTTGTTGCTCAGGACATCCTGGCACAGTGGGCAGCGGATCACTGGCTGCATGGAATGCTGGGACATCACATGGAGCTGCATGCGGTTGGCATCTTTACTGCTGTAGTTGCAATATGGACACTGCTGAACCTAAAAAAACAAGATGGTAAAATAAGTATCTGGTTGGGAGTGTAAAAATAATGAAATGATATCCATGAAAAAGGACATCCTGTGCAATGTAAAAATTAATCCAAGAGTAGGAATTACTTTTTGCGCAAGATGTACTCCTTAGTGGATATCATTCTTGCAAAACAGAGCAATTAGCATAGCTGGCTGTCCACTGTCTGCCTCACTAAAGAAATGGCCAGACACCCCTTTATAAAAACAAATAAGGGTTTGATCAAGACATGCAAGAATCATGTCTCCTGCACTGTTAGTGGTGAAAATCACGGCATATCTGCAAAATCAAATTGAATTTTTACAGGGCTTTCTTCACTGCCCACTCACCTCATCCCACCATATTCACCTCTCCCCACCAACCCCCATGCCCACCTTAACACAGAAAATGTAGATCAACCATGTTTCATGTAATTCACTTAAGTCTCTCAACTCATGCAATTTTATTAGCAGAAAACACGATTGGCCAGAATTTCTAATCAGGGTATTACAGATGACAAAGGTGTGTACTCTCCCAAGCTATGCCTTGCCCTCATTACAGGGAGTACTCTGAACATAGCTGCCTCCCCACCACCTGTCTTAATAGAATCCATTTCTGAAATGACTAAGTCCTCCCTCCTTGCAGGGCCCAGAACCAGACGAGCTAATACTTCATAATCTAATTTAAAAACACATATAATTTAAAGAGATGCAAAAAGGGGGAAAGAAGCAGGGAGGGAGGCCTAAGGCTAGTGCAGGTATTCCACTTAAGAACACAAAGACTGGCCTACCGTGCTTGACGCTAAAAAGCTCTGTCAGGGAGGGAATGGCGGGCTGCGTTTAACCCTTTGATGGAAAGCTGGCGCCAGCAATTGCTAAATGCTTAGCTTAGCATTTCTGCTTCTTACAGTTCATAAGTATCTTCCCATTAGCTCATCCCACAGTGACAGTGAAGGTTAGATTTCATTAGTGCTTATGAAGGCAAACCCGCCTCATTAGCTATTAGCTTTCTTTACCTAACGTAACAGTTTATTTGGAATATGAACTGCTTGATGTCCACTGTAAATAGATGCACAGAAAGCTCCATAACCTACTGATGCAATTTTTTTTTGAAAAGGTGAAAAAAACAGTTAGGTCCATGGTTACCTTCAGTGCACCGCAAACACTTTGAGGATCAGCTAGAACACACCCTCATTGTGTTGCTAGGAACCACACCTGTAATACTTTCAAGATTGTTGCTATTGTAGCACAAATTGCAGTTTCCTTCTGATATTCTACAAACCTTTACCTGCTCACTGGCAGAGGTCTTCCCCTCAGCAGACTTTGGCCTTTTGGGTGGACTTTCAATTTGTCGATCTGGCAGGAGGGAATGTTTAACCATAGCATTCGGTCCAGTAACCTCTTTGGATATGGCATTCACTCCTGGAAGACGGTGGAGGGAGGGAGAGAAGGGGAGACAGAGACAGAATTTAAAGCATTAAAAATGAATGCTTTTCATTGACTAACTTATTATTCATGTTTACAGCTTGTATGTCTACATTTGTGTAATCTAAGCTTAGATATATTTATAACAAATCTCATTTTGGATCAAAACACATTAACACTTTAAAAACACAACAAAGCTGCAAAATTAAAAAATGATTAATGGCTAAAGAATTTATTTTTTAAATGATTTTTGGAATGAGCACTGGAGCAGATTGACATATTAAACATAAGAGTCGAAAAAGAGTTACAGGGCCCCATGTCACATTGATATATAGTGACCCATAGATCACACAGACTGCTTGAGAAAGGGGAATATTAATCTAGAACATATTAAGTATATAAAATTGACACAATTGAGTGAATAAATTGAAATGTCTGACATTTTGTGGCTGTGTTAGATCACACAGTGGTCAAATGATGATTGATACACATGTAATAGACTGAATGAACATAAACAAGTCTATCAAATTAATATTCATTGGGAAATAGGTGATGATTTAAAAAATTATTTGACACCAAGACAACATAAGCATGGATACAAGCATGGACTATATTATTCACATTCATATACACTGACGTGTTTCTGCCCTGAGGACATGTGAAATGGAGAAAACTCAGGCAGGCTCATTATCACAGCACGACATACATTAAATGTTATGGTAATATTATACACTTCATTAGTTCATATACATTTCCCCAGCTGCCTCAACAACTTCTCTGTCTGTACAAGATGCTAAATTTTCGGGGCTTGGTCACGGCTGGTGGTACAGTGGCAGCACTACTTGTGTGTGTCTATTTGTATGTGTGCGTGTAAGCGTGTGTGACGTTAACAGCAGGGCTCAATGTGGAGAGATCAGCCTCTGGTTGTATTTAGTAAATGCTGCAGCCGCTGATAAATCTTTCATTAGCCTCATCCTGAGATACAGGCCATGCAGGCCCTGCTATACTCTGCCACTGCAATTTACCCACTCGGCACAACACAAAGACACAGCAACAGCAACTCTCCCTCCCTCCTTCCCTCCCTCCCTCCCTCTCTCGCTCTCTTCCTCCCTTTCTCCCTAAGCCATCACCCCCCCCTTGCCTCCCCTCCCTCGCCTGGTCACTCAAGGCAATATGTGAGCCTCACTCTTGCGAATCAACGCTTCACGCTAGATGCACAAATGGAAAAAAAGGGAAATCAAAGCACTGATACATGGAGAGGGGGTTGAAAAAAAACATTTTGTATTTCATATTATTCTGTGGCTCGTGTTTGTATTGGGCGCATATCAATTCCTCCGGCCCGTTCATGCATTTTAATTCTGTTGCATTAAGTAGGCGTTCCACTTATTTTATTTGTAATCCCCTATATCTGGAGCCTGAAATATTGGCCTGTCAAGGAAAGTGACAAGAGAGAGAGAGAGGGAGGGAGGAAGAAAGGAAGAAACAGAGAGAGAGAGGAGAAAAAAAAACACAAGGGCACAATGTGAATTTCCAAGAACATCCGAGAATTGCTCTGCAGCTCAGAATAGCGAGGTAATCTTGTCTTCCACTGCTTGTGATGGCCCCTGCAGGGCTTGAGTGTGTGTCTATGTGCATGTATGTGTGTGTATTATGTGCTTCGTGACAGGCCTCTGACACTCCATTGGTCAGATTGGTCTAGCCTGGAAGCACCCGTCATATCACCTGACCTTTCCAAAGCCTCCGCCCCGCCTCCTATATTTATTATGACCATTTCTAATTTCAACTTTCAATTTTTGCCTCCGTCTTCCAGTCAATTTGCAACTAAATTACATCCCTGCAAAAGGAGATGAGGCGATTGTCGGACAAGGGGCTGCAAACACATTTACAATGCGGCGGCGCAAAGAGCCCACAGATCACCATTGATTACTGTCATATTGAATGTAAATGTATGTTTGTGTAGTGTGTAGTGTGTGTGTGTGTGTGTGTGTGTGTGTGTGTGATTGTGTGCATGTGCAACATGAAGATCTGGTCATCTTCAACCTAGCGCTTTCATCAACACTTATGAGTCGCAAAGAAAAACAGTTGGTTAACCTTGAATGTTGAGAGAGCCGTTCTCTCTATGGCCACTTAGGAGCTTTAAATGGCAAGCGAGTGAATAATAAAGTTGTTTTGAGGCATAGAATTGCATTCAAAATTGTAAAGTGTCCTCCAAGGACATAATCACTTGTAACACAAATAAATACAAAAGCTAGCACATCCAAACACCATCTATACATTTTTCAGAGAAAATCCAAATATCCCTCTGACTGTAGTTTTTGACCAGCTTCATATTCTTGCCCTCAATAGTGCATGGATGGCTAAAATAATTAGAGAGAAATAATGGAAGAGAGCAGGATTGAGAACAAGACAGGAGCAGGAGATTCTCCGTTCATTTTCCTTTGTCTCTGAGTCTGCACCCCTCACTTAATGACTGTGTCCTTTTTCCTCCTCCTCCCTGTTCTTTCCCCTCCCTTCCCACCTTCCCTCCATCCCTTCATCCTTAGGTGGGCTCCACCAGCTGCAGCCCAGTGAAGCGGAGGGGCAGAATAAACCTGACACCCCTCCCCTCCACCAATGACAAATGTCTGCATGCAGCAGGACCTTGCTTGATTAGATAAATCAAAAGGTGATTTATGACACTCAACCCCTTTTGCATTGCAGGGGGAGAGAGCGGCACACTCACCACCCATCTTTATTTGCGACTGTCAATGGTGTTTAGGGAGCCGCGTATACACGCACTTATATACACGCAAGTGGGCGCTCAAATGGAGAGAAGTACAGAGCAATGGAGGGAGAGGCAAAGAAATGTCGAGAAATAGAGGAAAGAACAAGAAAAAATGATAGAGAAGGACAGAGAAGCCCATAGCTCTAAATACCCCAGGATATTTCTGTCCCAAATTGTTCCTCAAAAGGCAGGAGGACTGACAATACCATCATAGCTAATGCTTTTCCCGCGGATCTATTTTAGAATCTGCCCTTTTGTGTCGGAAAGGGTGAGACATTTTGTGCAAACTGAACCAAGCAAATGAGATTTTCACACAAACAAGCATATCATTGAATCCTTATATCTCCCCTACTATGACTTTATATGAAATCAACTACATCTTGGAGCGGGCTTTCAAAACAATCAAACCGTACCTAGTGCAATCTTTTTCCCTTTTTTTCTTTCTTTTACAAGCTGCAAAACAATTAGATTCCATTCTTGACATTTCATTTCATGAAAATAAAAAAAAGCCCACAAACATAGAGCAGAGAGTGGGGGGAAAAGGCTGTCAATTAAGAAGGAGCAGGCTGGGTGGCGGCAGCTTGGATTTAGTATTCAATTTAGCTGTCCTGAGCCCTGGCAGACTGGCTAAGGTTACAGAGCAGTAAATCTAGGAGGGAGAGCTGGCCAAAACGGGCCAGGGAGGGCCGGCCAGCATGATTTACTGGCCTACTGCTCTGAGGTTACGCATTAGGCTGACCCCCGGTCACCTGATAACATTACAGCAACACACTCTGAACCCCAAACTCCCACTGAAGCACTCAGCAGGCCCAGATCTAGCCGGAGGGATATAGAGAGAGAGAGACCGGGAAGGAGTGAGATGGAGAAAGGGAGAGACTTAGTCAGATGGAGAGGGAGAGAGAGGAAGAGAAATGCTGTTAAACAGCAGCTGTCTTGCAGTTTGTGTTTTTTAATGACTAGCCCTCCTTTCTCTTCCATCTCCAGCTTGTGTTCTAATGAGAGATAAATATGAGCATGGCCTTGTCACATTTGACAAATCGTCTGAGACGTTCAACAAGCTGTCATTACACAGAAAACACACATACATGCACAAAGGAATTGCTGCAGGCTTGTAATTAAACATGCTAATGTCTTTAATATATTTTAATCTCATCTTAGAGAGACAGAAAACGAGCACAGCTCCCATCTCAAGTTGGCAAATTTGCAAGATGCATGCATGCAAAAAAAAAAAAAAAGACTGAAAATATTCTGAATGAGAAGAAGCTAATATGGAATATTTAACATCTGATCTTGTTTGTATGCGATTCGATTTTGTTTCTCCCCTTATCTGCACAATTCAAAATTGTCCACGAAATTAATACATAACATTTGACTGTAGGAACAATGAGTAATTTCTTTGCTAATTTGAAGCAGGTACAGATCCGTAATTTCCTTAGGCTGCCTGACAGGCTCATTTCCATGCCGGGGCCTTTGTTTAGTTGGTTATTTATAAGAAGTGGGCCCCTGAGCCATGGTGGCGACATGCACCATCTACACACACAGCACAAAGCTATCTGGAAGTAATCCACATCGGGGACATTTGCATGGAAAATGTAACATGGATTATAATTAATCTAAAGTGACATGGGATTATAAAAGACAATGTAAATGAAGCAAGGGAAAAAGCTCTTTCTGTCTTTCCTTGCCCCTCCCCCCTCTATCGCTCTCTTCTCCTCTCTATCTATCTGCCCCTCTTTGTTTAAAGGATCTTGGTCTTGGAGATGAAGTGCGCAAACACACTGCTCACTTGGTCACACTGTAATCCCTTCCCTGGAGATCTCCATGCGGACACACACACTCACACACATGCACAGATCTGAACATTTCAAGCTTGCCAGAGATTTGGGGCTGAGGATGGAGATGCTAAATCTTACTACTTTAAGCTGGAAAAAGAGAAAAACAAGGCCCTGTCTCTGATGATAACCCTAGCATAACAACACGCTGACATACCAGGCTCCCTTTTGCATTTTCTGGCATTTGACTTTCTGAAACCTCCTTTAATCCAAATGCAAAATAAAATACCAAAAAAACCCACTAGCAATATTATATCTGGCTTCCTAGCCAAACTAACAGCTGACCCCAAGGCCATTCCTAGAACCAATTATTCACAAAAAATAAAAAGGCAAACACTTCTGCTTTATTAAATAGATTTCTGACATCTGATAAACTACACTTGGGAACACTCGCATACGTAAGCATGCTTTAAAGTAGGAGGGACCTGGACACTCTTTTGCATGTGTGCGGTGGTGTTAAATGACGCTGGCGGTAATATGCGGCGGTAAATGCATGGATGGTGGTTCCCCGCCAGTCCGTCAGACAGGCCTGTCAGAGAGATAGAGCTGAAAGATAGATGACTAGCTAAACTAATAGGCCCCAGCCTCACTCAGCTCTCCTTCTGCCTCATTGAGCCTCACATTATGGAGCTAGGTATGGCATGCTAGGAAGAGGAGGTGGGGAGGGAGCTTGAGATGGATAGAGGTTGGGAGTTGGAAGGTGTGTGCGTGTGTGAGTTGGAGGGGAGGGGGAGGGAGGGAGTGGAGTAAGAGAGAAAGAGGAGGAGAGACATTAGTAGATGGAGAAAGAATGAGAGAGAGAACCCCATGCAATGACAGATAAAAAAAAGGAGGAGAGAGACCCCATGCAATATTCATCCCCAGCCATGGATTTCCATCTCATACATAAAAAGACCATATGAATTCTTATTTGGGTAAATCAAATCTAACAAAGCCAGGGCTATCCCGACCACAGCCTCGCAGCAGAGGCATTATGTGCTCCCTACCTCGCCCAAAATAACAAAAACACCAAGCCGTCTTGTACAGATTGTTGCCCCTCCCTGCTTACAGCATTGCCATTCTTACAAACGAATAAACAGTCCTTTCTATCTTGTGCTCTTTTTCTATCCGAGGTAATGCCGGGTGATAGGGTCATAGATTGGACAACAATTAAGGGATGGATTGAGCCAGGGAAAAAAAATGGGAGAGAAAGAAAAATGAAGGGAGGGTGCAGGAGAAAAAACTAATTTAAGGGTTGCAGGGATGCGGCGCAATATTAGAAAAACATATACACAGGCCCCCCCATCTAATCCTGCGCTTATGAAAAATTAATATGTCATCGGAGAGGGCACAAGAACGAGAAAAGATTAATGCAAGGCGCTTATAAATTACAAGCACGCAAACTGATTTGATTAAAAAATAATCTGGGGCCTGGACATTGCCTGGTAATATCCACAACACTCAACTTATCCCTCTCCCTTTCGCTCTGTTTTTTCTCTCTCCTTCTTTCCCACTCTCTCTCTCCCTGTCTCTCTTTCTCTTTTTCTCTTTCTGTCAGATGGAAACGATTAAAGCAGGTCACATGGAGGCTAGTCAGCAGCATTCACATGTTACACACACATGTTAGAACCTTATCTGAGGGAGAGAGAGAGATGAGCGATAACTTAAAAAAGAAGGGAAGCTTACAGTTCAAATGTGTTTTGTATGTGTGCGTGTGTGCGTGTACAGTATGTGCGTGTGGACTTACGGTCAGTTCTCCTGCTGTCAGTCAAGTCTTGGTCAGTGAAGTTGAGTCCGGGCCTGGAGGAAGAGCGAGGAGGTCTCTCACCATCCTCAGCAGTCTCTTCTGAAAATGCACAGAGAAAACAACTACATTACCCATGATGCTCTTTAAAAAAAACGGTATTTGCTGGCTGTGGCACCAGCACTGAAAAAGAAACCTCCCATGGTTTATCAGATATCAGATATTGCTACATCATATAAGAGTCATTTTGAAGATATTCCTGCTTGTACATGGTCAGTTAATCCTCATAACCCCCCCCCTCTTTTTTTTTTTTCAAGTTTGCCCTACTGTACAGTATATCTCACTAGCAAATAGTGCTTCTAGTGACTTGAACACATGTCCTGTTGAAAATAGGCCTGCCATGCCACTTCTAGTGGGTGAAACTTAATACATGAATGGCCTGAAAGCAGGGAAGTTGTGTGACAACAAAAAAAGTCCTATAGGAAGACTGTCATTTTGGTTCCCTCTCGACAGAAGGCACTTTTCCAAAAAACATTTATTAGACAAGACACAAGAATGTTCACTTGTCCATATATTTCTTTTAAAATAAATTTCAAATATTTATCCCATTCTTCAGTATATTTTAATCATTATTTCAAGTTAGACAAATGTTCATATTACAGCAAATTTGACTGTTTTATTGTATAAATACAATTGTATGAAAAAGCTCTCCATTTTACTTTACTAAAACCACTGGAGAAAAATACACCAATATTAACATTATCATATATCACACAACACCCACTCTACTCTATAAGGCCAAAGTAAAAAAAGTAAAAACCGCATGTAGAATGTGTGTAGATGTTGACTACTGTACTGTATATAAATGTTGTGTCTATTTATTTCTGTATACCTCTGTAAAAAATGTGCGTGCACGCACACACACATGCACAGACACACAAACCAACACACACACGTGCAGCTCTGTACTATTAGCAGATTAGCCTGCCCATCTCTGAGAGTTCAGCCCCTTGTTTGATAATTCTGTGTATCTGCAGTGTTCTGCCAGTGGATTAAAGTGTGTGTGTGTGTGTGTGTGTGTGTGTGTGTGCGTGCGCTTTGTGTGTGTGTGTGTGTACTAGTGTGTATGTGTGTATATGTGTCGCCAGCGCAAGCTAACACTAATCCTAGCCAAGCCCCAGCGCTCCCTTTCATCCAGCCATCATTTGTCTCCGGCTGGGCTGATGTCACTTTGTAATGAATTTTGAGCAGTCTGAGAGAGGCCAGATAACCAGGCATGCGCACGCACACACAGCACACACACACACACACACACACACACAAAAACATATATACACACATATATATACACACACATGTAGTAACCTCCTCCGTCTCAGGGTAGCACACACAAATGCAAAATCAAACAGAAACACTTGCACACAGGCGTCAAATCATACACACGAGGTATCATATTCACACACACACGGAGCAAAACCGTTAAAAATTTCATGTCTTCTAAACGGGGGGAAGGGGGGTCTCTCTCACCACAAACCCCTCACTCTGCCAGAGAATGAAAGTGGTGTATGTGTCTGTGTGCATGCGTGTTTGTGTGTGTGTGTGTAAAAGAGCTGTGCTCATCAATCCTGCACTGCCTTAATAAACATATTTTACAACACACACACACACACTCACAGAGACTCATATTCATAGAAATCAGGCAAAGGGTGCATTGAGGTCAGCTTGCATTTGCATACAATCACTTTGGCCATTGTATGACGAGCACAAGGGGTCTGCGAAAACCCCCTCGGAAACATGATATGATTAACCCTTTCACATACAGCGGGGTGCACACACACGCACAACCAAAAACACACACACACACACACAAAAACACAGACAGACACATAGACTAAGCGCTGGCGCCGTTTCTTTAAGCGCCAACACATTAAGTGGACATTATATACAGCATGAAATTTTCATGGCAGATGCTGGCATGTGATTGAGGAGGAAAATTCCGGTTGTGCGTGTATGTGTTTTCGTATTCATGAACACTGTTGTATTTTTGCATTTGCACATGCGTGTGAGTGCTGTACACATTTTGCACATGTGTATACACAGTCTATTTGAAGGTGTATGTGTGCATCCTTGTATATGTGTGCGTGTGTGTGTTTGTGTGTGAAGGAGAGACAGACTGGGACTGCACTCTGCTCCTGATGTTTTATTAATACGTTGGTGACAACGGGGATGAAATATCTCCTGTCAGCCAAGAGAGCCCAGGCTGCAGAAATTGCAATTTTCACTGCTGGTGCTGCAGCGTCCATCTTTGTATTTTAATTCACCCCACCTTCTTGTAGAGGGAAACAGTAAGGATAGCATGCGCGCGTGTGTGTGCGCGTTGGTGTAAATGTTATGTGTGTAGTGGGTTTGAAAGTCCTTCTTCACTGGTTTATCTTTTCTCTATACTTGACTTTTGTTCGATGCCAGGGAAAAGCAAATGGCACAAATCGAACAGCATGTTTCACAGAAGAGTGAGAAAAGAAGGGGAGGGAGACGGGTCAAAAACAGAAATACAGAGAGAAAAAATAAGCTCTTGAAGATCTCACATACTGCAAGGTCAGGACAATGTCTCAAAAGAAAGAATAAAAAAAATCTCAAAAAGCAGGAGGAAAAAGAAACACCTTTTCATCTCCTTTGTCATGTCTGCCTTCATTTCTTCACTGCATCCCACTGTATATATAAACATACATATGTAAAATATTGGATATACCTTCACTTTGATTGAAGCAACTTGTACATTATTATTATCATTATATAATATTATCACTACAATAATACACCATAGCTTTTAATTTTATCACAAATAAATTCTATTTCATATTATCCTCTGACTGGAAACAAAACTGTGGGTAAACTATTGCAAGTTAGAGATCAGTATCATGCTCACAATCTCTGACAACACACTCACAGAATAATCAGTGTAAGCTTATGTACTTAAAATAAACTAAACTTTATGAGTTTAACCTTAATTTGTCTGACGCTGCTCTCCCATTTTCTTAAAGGAGGACAACAAGGAAAGGAGGATATGGGTCTGGTGAAAGTGGTCGTAGATGCAGCCAGTGCTTGATCATGACGCTACTAAACCACCATCTTATCTAACCTCTAGGGGGCAGTCTACCTGTAGCTAGATAGGACACAAGAGAAATGAGAGACAATGAACAGAGAGAAGGAAAGAGAGGGAGGAATGAGGGCGAAGAGTGGGTGAAGAAAGAGAAAAAGAGAGAGGAAAGGAGGGGTGATCATCTGGGCCTCATCAGTGTTTTTTTTTTCACTCCTTTCCCCTTCTAGTCGGTTAGATCTGTGGTGAGTGTGTGTATGTGTGTGTGTGCGTGCATACGGGGAATGTGTTTCCACACTGAGGACATTCCCAGACGAGCTCTCTCAATACATCAGCACAGCGTCTGCCCTCTGACTGACCCTGACAGTTACACACCACACGAGTGTGTACGTGAGTGCGCGTGCGACTCTGTGTGTGCACATGTTTGAGTGTGTTCGTGCGGATGTGCGCCATTGATCAAGTGAGTGAGACAGTGACTGCATGTGTTTGCATGTGAGTTGTCATGTGCAAGAGTGTGTGTGTATGTGTGTGAGAAAGAGAGAGAGGGAGAGACACAGAGAGTTCTGCGGCAGGGACTCTTAACCATCAACTTAATCGCTACCAGAGGACACACAGAGCAAAACTTTCGCAGTCACCTTCCACTGCCTCTGTGCATACACACACAGACATACACACACACACACACAGGGAGTGGGTCAGGCTGTGGAGGGTGTGTGATTTTGGCAGCCTGGTGGGACTCTCTTTGATGTGGGTCGGTCGGAACATTAAAGCCGGCCGGTGAGCTCGAGCTAACCACAGACCCTGGGTCCGATTACCCTGCAACCAACACCAGCCTATATTTAACCGTTAGAGAGGAAGAATCATTAAGTGACTCCTGATCAGGGATATAGCCAAATCAGCCTGGTTTTAGATTTAACTATTAATTGGAAGCCAGTGTAACCAATTAGGTCCCTGGATGAATAACTTTCTTGTTTGTCCAATAAATAACCCCCAAACACAACATATTTGGTTTACATGATCTTAGGAGAAAATAATATGTTCTGAATTATTTCAGTACAAATTTGAGTGCAAAAATATTTTATAAATGCTTCAAAACATCACAGTCGAAAATAAAATAGAAAAACAAGTTTCGGACAGATAGATGCAGGAGGATTGGGAGAAAGATAAATAGAAAGAGATGTTTGGAAAGAAAAAATGGAGGAATAGACATATGGGAGATGGAGGCAATGGAGGATGCATTGAAAGTGTCAGCGCAGTGTGTTTGTGTGTGTGTGTGTGTGTGTGTGCCCTCTAGCTGTATAATGACCCGTTCTGAGACCACTTGCTCCCCTTCCCATCTCCCCCTAAGGGCCCATAACTGCCATGGCGGGTCATTATGTGCCCGGTGGAGGACTCAGTCGTACAGCACACAACCGTACAGCAATGCAACGCCGAAAAACTGGACACGGAGGCTCCAAAATGGCTGAATTCATTAGCTGGGCCGAGCTGCCTCTAATTTGTTTCCTTAGGGCTAGGATGGTGCTCATTAAAGGGGTAAAGGAGTAAAAACAATCCCTTTTTTTCCCCATTATTGTTTATCTTAAATCATAGACACTATGAAAGCGGAGCATCAAGTGAAACGGTAATTGCTGCCAAAGAAAATATCATGAGAAATATGTGAGAAATGCTATAACAACTACGAAACTAATACTGTACCGCTGTTAGGACTCTATATGCTACAATACTATCTGTGCTGTTGTGTTGTATGTCTAAAAATAATAATAACGGCTAGATATGGTCTGTGTCCGGTGGATCTATGGTAGTAATGCAGCCTTAATGTTTTGCGTAACACCCATGACTGCCATGTCTCCCCCACTTAGCCATGATGTTGATGCTGATTTCTTCTTACAACTCTGGTCATGTCCCCTGTGAGACCACGTGTGCATGTGTGTGTGTGTGTGCGCGAGCAATAGGGGCCCTGTGATGTCACATTCCTGCGCCGCGCGTGGCTCTAGTTTGGCCTCTAGGTTTTAAAGGGGAAAGCTTTGAAACATTACACCATCCCACACAGTCACAGCCATGCGCACACGCACACACACACAGTCAAGGGCCAGTGGTAATACTGCCAGGGTAATAACCTTACAGACTTACTGATCTCCCTCCCTCCCGTTCTCTCACCCTCAAATCTTTATTTACCCTACTCTCCCTCTTTATCCCCCCTCTCTCCTCTGGTTCTCCCTGTACCTTTCCCCCCGAATTTCAGCGCGTTTAACAAGCATTTAGATCTTAACCAGATGTTGTTAATGTAGCATGTCTAAAATACTAAACATCAACCCAGCGGAGAGGGGCTACAGCTCCTGCACAGGGCCTGGGAATAACTCACACACACGCGCGCACACACACCTGCGCTCGCTCACACACACCTACACATGAAACCCTCTGCACATAACACACATTTACTCCCACACAGCGTTCAATGTATTTCATGCACAGAGGTCCACAGCCCACATGCTAACATGTAAACACACACACACCAGCACAAGCAAACACACGTGTTTCCATCCACACGCTCCAATCCACCCACACCCACCCGCTTATTGCTTAAAACACATGAGAACTTATTACCCCAGCAAAAAATATCTATTGTTTCAGGTCGACTCTGAAAGCCAGACAATAGGATTGTCACATTTAATACGCTTCTGGTGTGAATGTCAATAAGTTGAACTGACAGAATAAGCTGAAAAAATGACTTTTGTGTAAAAAATGCTTGTATCAGCAGCTCCAAATTTGCTTTGTTGTTGTCAATTACGACTTCCTGAGACACTTCATTGTATTTTCTTTCGCTCAAATTGCCCGCTCCGCTGTCTCGCAGGCGACTAACAAAACACCTATTACTCCTTTGAAAAAAAGAAGAAGAAGGGGGGAAAAAAAGAAAATCATATGAATAAACATAGCCAAGATTAAAGGCTTGCATGTCTTGCTTGCTGCGCAGACAGAAACTGTTGTTTCGTGTTAAGAGGGGTTTCATTTTCAGTGCTGTGAGCACTGGGGGGGATGATGTTAATGATTCTTTAATAGCAAATACAAAAGGTTTTCACAGGACAAAAATATGGCTTCAAAAGGTTCAGTGGTGGAAAAAAAAAATTGCCGCAACACCTGGCCTTATACAATAGGCTAGCACACCTACTGTACACCTCCACACGTGTATACACACACACACTCACACACACACACACAAACACCTGCATCTTACACAACAGCCATATTGCATTTCGGCTGTTTGAATCACCTTAGGCTGAGTAGGTGAATTGAGGAGGCGGCACGGCAAGCTTACTGAGGGATTTAGGAATAATTTGAAAAGAAGATTCCTCTCCTCTGTTTCATC
>NTHP01000085.1:1402247-1414560 GCA_003416845.1 Oplegnathus fasciatus | reverse complement strand
CCCCCCCCCATCTCTTTCTCTATTTTCTGTTTTTCCTGGTCTTTTATGATTCCTCGGTCCAATATTTATCTAGCCCCTGATTATAAACATCTGGCCGATGGGGCAGTCTGCACAGCGGCAGCCGCAAAACACACACACACACACACACACACACTTTCAGAGAGTCACACACATAGTGGAAATATCACACACGCTCGCCAACGTGACCCTGTCAGGTCCAGACCAGAGGACGGAGGGAGGGAGAAACAGAAAGAGAGAGAGTTGGACCAGACAGAGACAGAGACAGAGAGAGAACTAGGAGCTGAGGGTTAATGGCCTTCCCATCTCTGTGATAAGAATTCATTCTGTTCTATTACCAGCACTTATCTACAGAGGCTGCTGTCTTTCCCCTCTCTCTCCCTCAAAAACACACACACACGCACACACACACACACACACACACGCAAACACACGCATGCACAGCGAGGGTCCGAGATCGATAGATGAACCTAATGAAGAAAGCAGCTGTTTCTCGGCATACCTGCTCAACTCTATCAGCCCATCAAGATCTCCCTGCCGCATTCATCTGTCTATCTATCCATCCATTTATCTATCCACCTATCTATCCATCTGTCCATCTATTTTTATATCTTTTCACACAGCTATCCATCCATATACCTATCCTATCTGTTCCTCAGTGCCTCCATTTATCCCTCTATCTGTCCATCCATCACTACACTGGTAAACAAAGATACCAGCAGGATAGATATAGTTTCCAATTGACCAGACTGGTCCTTGTCATGTATTCAAGGTTTATTTATTTTCCGGGAACTAATACGAGGCAGGGAATCAGGGAATCTAATAAAATGGCTGCCATGGTTTAAGAGAATGGCTGTGTGTGTGTATGAGTCTATGCTTAAAATAGGCCTGTGACGGGCAGTGGCCAAATGGATAATGCTTAAACAGATCTTTATCCTATTGGGCTACTGTCCCGTTTTTAGCTGCATAAAAAACATCTGCTTTCAGAGCCACCAAAAACAAGACTGTAATCCTGGATGGAAATCAAAGAAAACATTTAAGTAGATAGAAAGCACAGATAAAAATACAGTCATAGGATCATGAAAAGTTGCGTTGTTTATCGGCGTGCAGTTTTTCATTTCTTGAAAATAAAATTTTGAGATTTACACATTTATGGTATTTCACAATATAGTATGCTTTGTATGAATGCTGCATTCAATATTCTTTTCCTGGATAACAGCGTGTTTGTGTGAATTACACATACAGAAATGTGACAAAAAATTACTTCAGGTTTCCATTCATTGTATTCATTTTCAATGCTTTTCTATGACTACATTCCTTATTGATGGGGGCTTCAGTTGAGTCTGGAGCACCACATAGCTGCCATTGGCACACAACAATTTCATATACTGACAATAAGTCAATGTGACACGTCTTTTGCCATAGAAGAGTGTGCAAAACAAAAATGTGTGCATCATCAGGGCCTTATTATGTGTTGAGGTTAGGGAGGATGGCAGGACTCTTCAACATAAGAAGAATAGAGTCACGGAAGAAAAAGAAAAATATCTTCAAGCCCAAATATTCATTAGGTTGCTCAGAATCATCTCCAAAATGACCACATGGAACCTGTAATACATGGGCACATGTGTTCACATGCAACACACACACACACACACACACACACACACATGAATACACAGACCTGGGGCAACTGCCCCGGAGATGGTATTCGCAGACGGTTACAAATAAGGAGTGTTGGCTTTCCTCTGACTTTCTCAAAAACATGCAAAAAATGTCCATTTCATTACTGGCTAAACAATGTCATATGGGCCCCCACTGGCCCTAATAGAAGCAGACAAAGACAGAGCAGCACACATATGCTTCGAATAAATCAGATTACTGAGGGAGAGTGGGGAGAGAAAGAGTGAGAGAAAGAGGGAAAGAAAGAGAGACACCGCCAGACACTTATAGGATTGACAATATTCCCTTTTCTTGCTACCTCCACCCCTCCCTTTCTCCTCTCCTTCACTTTCTTAACTCCCCCAACCCTCCCCCCAGCGGGATCTGTTTTAGATTTGAGCCAGTGCTAGAGCCATATCTCTACCTTATCTCTGCTAGCCGTCAGAAAACAGAAAGCTCCATGTTTCCATGCATTAGACTCCCGGCCCCTGACACGCCACTTGAAAATCTCACAGGCCCTCAAAATGGTTGAGCAGGAAAATAAAACAGCAAAGATATCATTTAATCAAATGAAATGCAGGTTACCGGGTTGCATTGATATCATTTTTTGGAGTGCGCTCTGTTACAGCGTCATATCAAAGAAAATGTCAGCCGTGAAAATTATGGAAATGCATTTTGGCATTTTGACAACAAATGTCACCCAAAATCCCCCAAAATGAGATCACTCTTTGAGATCCACAAAGCATCATTAACTGTATTTGAAAAGCCATCAGAATTTGAGGGGCTGTGACATTTTTTTACCCCCTGACCACCTCTGGGTATCGACCCCCATGAAGACATCCCGTTGTGTTTTTGGCTCCAATTATGCCAAAGCTCTTCTTGGATGACTGTAAAGGGAAGTATTGATTCTCCTTAAAGTTGTAACAAAAAAAGAAGAAAGCGTGGACAGGGTGGGGAATATGTTAACAATTTGAAGAAAAAGGAAAAATCAATATTCAAATGACTCCTTATATTGATTTATAATTAAGTCTTAATTGCGGCTAGGCTTGGACTTTCAAAATGCCCTGTGACGTTAGCTGGGAAAGAAGATAGGGGAACGTTATTGATACACTTTAACAGTGGTGGTCGCCCAGACATTGATTCAGCCGTTTTGCGGTGCCTTTGGCATGCTCTGAGGATCTAAATGCACGTGCATTTGAGGAAACACGCACACACACACACACACACATTACTGAGAAAAGATGCACATACACCTGCATGCACAAACAAATACACACACCTAAGTGAACTAACACAGCATAATTAACCTTCATCCGGGAAAAGTCAGGGCTGCCTTATCTGCAAACTTGACTGTGCATGTGTGTGTTTGTGTGTCCTTGTGTGTATGTGTTGTAATTACACCATTAGGTGTGGAACTGATTGACTTCAGATGGGGTTGGAGGTATTATTCTGGACAAAATAAGTGAGTGAAAGGAATGCGTGTGCGTGCATGCGTGTGTGTGTGTGTGTGTGTGTGTGTGTGTGAGTGTGAAATGTATGCTTATTCAAGTTTACGTGCAGATTTATTTGTGATCCAAGTGTGTATGTTTGTTTCCTCATGTGCTTCAACCCATGTGGCAATGTGTGAGTGTGTGTTCATGTTCAAATCTGTGTGTGTATTTGTCCCCACGGGCCTAATCAGGTATCAGATACCTTTTGTTTTGGGAGCTCATTGATGGATGAAATCTTTATCTGTGCTATTGATCAGGAGGGCGCAGGTCCTAAACTGTCTGTCTAGCTGCCTGCTTGCTCCAGCTCTAACAAGATTGCCAGGGCCGAGTATATCAGTTAACATTTAATCAATGGCAGCTTAAGACACTGGGGCTAAGGGAAAGAAGCCCACCGCTTCAGCCCCCTGCCCCAAACCATTACCTGGGATTGAGGGGGAACTACACTTGTGTGTGTGTGTGTGTGTGTGGGTTCCAGATGATTACAAGGGATTGGGTCTGGTTGATCACATGTCTTCAGGGGACAGAGGTGTGTGTATGTGCGTCAGTGTTTACAGGCATGTGAGTGCTGGCTTGTCAATACATGTTAATACGCCAAAAACGCCAGAGGGGGTGGTATGTGCTACGCTGCCCGTGCCGCTCTGAAGAAAATAGGAAAACTGAATGAAGTGACTGATGTGTTAGAAAAATCGCCATTCAAATCAAGTGACGGCTTCAAATTGAGCACGCCTACGTGAAAATACACACACACACACACACTGCAGTGGAAAGATATGACATATCAGGCAATGTGTGATTTTTTTTTTTTGCCTCGCTTGCAAAAAGCCCCCTGATGGTAAAATGCAAAAAAGGGGAGTCAGCAAAAAAGAAATATGATCTGTTAAGACTTTTTTTTCTTGCTTTTTTATTTCACCATCAGCTCATCTTACTGTAAACGAAACCCCATCAGATCTAAGAGGCAGATCCTTCGTCTCCCATCTCCAATTTTCTCTTTCATTTTCTTATTCATGCTATCGCTGGACCTCATCATCATCAAATCTCATTTTGAGAGAATTAAAGATGTACTTACAGTGTTTGCCTATGCACTGTGTGTAAGTGTGTGTGAGGTTCAGAATGGGTATGTCGGTGTGCATGTGTGCGTTTGTCAGGGGGTTGCTCTGACGGGGGAAGCCCCTCTCATGTCCCTGCCTTTCGTCCAAAGCCTGGGAGATTCCCACCACCAAAAATCAATGTGTGTGAGAGCATATGTGCGCCTGTGTGTGTGTCAAGGTTTTGTAAGACAAATCTCTCCAGCGTGCGCCGCTTTAGTGCTATTGAACCAGGCTTCGATCACTCGGCCACTGTGAATAATGCAAGGGAGGCTGCTGCTCACTTACAGCACAGGATGCTTGCATGTGAGTGTGTGTGTGACAGGATGGTCCTTTTTCCTCCTTGCAAATGCAACAGGGCAGTTCTTCGACGTTCCTCCACTTGGCCCTCTTAATCTCGTGTCAGATACAGGAACTCCCACATTGATACTGTCTCTTTGAGTGTGTGTGCCACGTGTGTGTGTGTGTGTGTGTGCGCGCGAGTGTGTACGCTGGAGTGTGTACGCTGGAGGCTTCTACAGTAGACGGGAAGAGCTTAACTCAAGCAGACAGCTCAGGCCTGCACTTTGACACACCCTGACTCATTACATACAGCCGGCACACAGTGGAATATTGTCATTAAAAAAGACAATTAGATATGAAGTCAAGGGAGCATCACTTACACACACATAGACACACATGTCTGCAAACACACAGCGCAGGAAATATAGGTGAACACACTCTCGTCTTCATATCCCCAGGTATATGAAGCGGAGATATTAATAATCAGGATGTTACAGAGTAATTAAAATGATTCCAAATGATGAGTGTGTGTGTGTTTTGAATGTGTGTGTGTGTTCCTGTTAATTAAGCTGAATGATTTGATATGACACAAACCGTAATGCTTTAATGGTGTCCTATACTTGATGTGGCTGGAGGGGATGGCAGTTGACGGGGCTATAGGGAGAGACAGGGCAACACACACACACGCAAAAAAAACAAACAGATACAGCTGCTCATAGGCCCTGCCTAAGAGGAGCATCTCTTTTTTCGACATAATTATCTGTGTCATCACTTATGAGGCAATTAAACAAACATCAGTTCCTATTTCCTCTCCCTCCGTCTCTCCTCTCTTTTTATTCCGCTTCCTCATCCTCTCCTCTCCTGCCATCTGTGCTCCCATCGCCTCTCCTCCACTCTTTTTATTTAATCTTCTCCTTGCTCCTCTCCTCTCCTCTCCTCTCCTCTCCCTCTGCTCCTCTTCCTCCCCTCCTGTGTGACTCCAGACAAGGTTTCAATTTCAGCATGCTGATTGTCTCATTGCCGACTCTATGCATGTCTAACACTTACTGGCACTCTGGGGACCGGCAATACACACCATAGAATGCCTATTACACTCCCACACGTTTCTGGTGAGTGTGTGCTCGTGTTTGTGTGTGTGTGTTTGTGTGCAAGGGGTGATGAGGGTGTAAAATGCCTATTACGCTGAGAGTCTGGTCTCTCTTACACTGGAGAGAATTCTCTGGCGCCTAAAGAGCAGAAAATTGCAACGCTCCTCTTCCTCACTCCCCATTAACCTGCTTTTGAAACAAAGGCCTGACCAAGGTGTGTGCGTTTGTGAGTGTGTGTGTATGTGTGTATCCGTGCCCATTAGCTCTATGTGCCATCATGGGTAAAGCACCTTGTGGGCCCAACCAAGCAGAAAACACCAGTGTCTTTTTTGCATATACCTTACATTCTCTTTGTTTTCTAATTTATTTAACTGCTTTGTACAGGCGACTTTTGCATGCTGCACATAACAACTCCTTCTGTTCACAATCTTTTTGTCTCTCTATTCAGTCACCCAAATTTTGGAAAATGTATATTTTTAAGTCCCTGAATGAACCTGTCACTCATTTTTTCCTTCTTTCCTTCCTTCCTTCAAAGAAAATGGCAAAGGGAGAAGGCATCTTATGAAGAGCTTCGAGATGACTAAAGCAGCGGGCATATTTGTCTAATTTGCACAAAGACATCCACATCAAAGCACAAATCAAGACCCAGGCTCATTCAATGGATTTTTATCAGTCTATCCATTTCTTGTTCTTTTTCTCCCCAGCATCCTCTTTCCTCTCTCTGTCACATTCCTCTTTCTCTCTCTATTTTCAGAGCGTTATTAGGACATGATAAAAGCGAAAGGGATGTCATGACACGGTACCCCCTGTTAGCATTAGGAGGTGGGAGAGAAAACGAACGCGAGAACGAGAGGGGGAAAAAAGGGAGAGAAAAGATGAAAGAGATTTGTCTGGAAATTATTGCTCACAAGGCATTGATTCTCTGCTTTAATCTCACACGGTGTGCTCAAATTTCCTATTAGGGAGATGAAGAAAAGGAGAGAGAGGGAGATGGGTCTTATTCACATAGGTGGGGAGGTGAAACTTGGCATGTCTCTCAATGTTTCTTTGGATGGACAAAACATACCATTTCCTTTATTCTAGAAAGAGAAGCAATGTCCAAAATCATTTTTAAAAAATTTTTTTTTTACATGTGCTGGCTTGCTTTTAGGCCATTAGTCTGCTGTAAATAAACATTGGATAGCTATTGCTACTGAACCGCTGGAGGGTCACATAGACACATACACACACATACGACAAGCCACTGACAGCTATAGCTGCAAAGCTTCCTCCGGTTAGCGACGATTAGCCTTGGCTATAGGTAATCAATAGCTGCTATCAATTCCATACCTCCCACTGATGGATGAGGTAAAGGAAACAGAGAGGAGAGTGGGGAAGAAGGGAGCAATAGAAGGAAAGCATTTGTTGCTGCTACAAGGAATGGCAGAAATTCTACCTGACAATACTACCTCCTAAAGTAATCGTCCTGTTTTCTTCTTTGTATGAGTGTGTGTGCATATAGGCTGCCTTAAATGTCCATCTGTGAATTGAATCATCGCGGTCTGAGATTAGTGGCTGCTTGGACCCAGTGAGCGTATTGCCTGGATACGCGGCTCCGGCTCCACACAACCCTCCTCCCATCACCGGATTGTTTGTCTTAATGCTGTGTGACATGGCCCATTGTTTTGTCCATCTGTGGTTAAGAGTCAATGGACAGAGGGTGTATGAGGGGATTGGGGAGAGAAAAGAATGGAGGTGAGGGAGAAGAAAATAAAGAAGAGCAGGGGTGAAAAGGGGGGGTTGAAGGCAGAAAAAAAGGAAAGAAACAAGATGGGGACAAGAGCTGAGAGGTGAAAAAAAATATTTAAAGAGGAAGGTCAGAAAGAGACTGAGAGTAAGGGAGAACATGCAATATCCCTGTGATTTCAATATGGTCCACAGACTTTACATTCACCACTTCCTTTTCTAGGACCTTCCAAAGGCTTTCAGTTCCATATGGACTGGGGCCTTAAGCCCTTTGTGATATCACCGACGTGAAAGACGTCCTGGCCCTGTGACGCCAGTCTCCTCTTCAAAGGGTTAAGTCATATTTAGTATGCGTCCTCATAGCCCCACGGCTTTGTATTGTAAATAAGACTAATGTGGCATTGGTCAGGTATGCTAATTCAGATAATCAGCGCAATTTCTGCAAATTATAACTGTCAGTGTGGTGGGCACAGAACCTTGGCGGAAAACATGAGGGAACAATTTAGCCCGGGTAATACCCCTCCACCAAAGAGCTGCTCAACTCAAAGAAAAACAATCGGCCTGAGCCCATACCGCCCCGACACACCATTTCAAAAATAGTTTATGGTGAACGAGGCTCTTTTTTTTCGGAGGCACAAGTCAGCCTGCTGCCCTTTTTTTTTCCTATGTGCACACACAGACCGCAAAGTAATTATAATTCGCTTGGATGGAATTATTCAAAAAATGACCACATCTTTTACTCCCTCAGCCATAGAGAATATGGTTTTGGGAAATTTGGGGTAAATTGCTACTTGCCGAAAATATAATAATATACATATATGAATGTGTCTTATTTTGATTTGACAAATGATTTAAAATGCAGTGTATTGTCTCCAACTAATTGTACAGCAATAAAAAACTACATACTTCACAAAAATCCTCTTGGGTAAAATCACATCACTCTCATCAGAATAGTTCTCCCCTGGAACTGCATTTTACTCATGTTGGGCACATAAAATAACATTCCAAGTTTTTATTATGCGAGGAATGGATCCCGCCTGGCTGAAATCTGTGGACTTTACCTTTTATGTAAGTAACTTCATGTTTCACAGTAAATGAGAGAGAAAAGGTCACGAATAATTTATTAACTGTAGGCAATCAGGTGTTTGTACGCAAATCAATACGCAATATAATTGGCTGCCTTAACCTATTAAACATCTAATCTAAACATAGACATCTAATGGATAAATGCATCAGAGCAACAGAAGCACAAAACGGTAACTAAAAAAGGACAAAATTGTCCTTTGATGAGCCAGTCAGCTCGTCTCACCTACTGCATTCCAACTTGAAAAAGAAAATGGCCACCACTGCGCTAACTCTAGTGGTTAGCTAGATCTGGGTGTGTGTTGCATCCTTTCTCTCACTCCTCCGGCCATCCGTGAATGTTTATGTAATGGCCACAAATTACTGAGACAAACCCTGGAAATAGACTTCTGTCTGAGGAGAGACCTTCTTGAAAAAAAGAAGAGAACCGCTGGAATGGCGAAACCACCCCCACCACCCAGAGGAAAAAAAGTATAAGATGAGGGAGTGAAAGTGAGGGAGGAGGGAAAACCTAATACCTCAAAAGATGCCTTGGTGTCATCACATCGAAATGCTCTTTGGGAGACAGCAAAGCCCTTTACCACATTGAAAATTGAATGATCGTTTTTGGTGCTTTCGGTGCTTTGACTCATACAGTTTGGGTTGGGTAAATTTGGAAACAGGGAATGTCGGCGCGCTTGGAAACAAGCAAGATGGCACACTTGCTCTCTGCTCTATGTTCCATCACTTCCTGCTGGACGCATACACACACATATAGGGATAATAAGTGTCCATTAGGCTCGGTTTTTAGCCTACAGCTGCTATGTAAATGGTTAGCACAGCTACACTAATTTGACTAGGACCAAAAATGTCCCAGAGCCTTATCACTCAGAGAAAACAAAAGGCCCCGGATACACACTCAACATGCACACACTCCCATATACACACACATACACCCACACGATAAAAGTGTTGTTGGTCTCTCTAAGTCAGAAGAGGTCTTTTGTTTAAAAGGGGGACTCAGACAAAGAGGGTCCTCTCCCTCCCTCTTTAATGCATGTTGGGTGGTGGTGGTGGTGGTGTGGGGGGGGTATAGAGGGATGGAGATGTGTGGGTAGTGGGGTGGTGGAGGGATGGATGACAGGCTGGGCTCTCGGAAATAATTACCTCCATAAGATCCCATCTCCCTTTCCTTTTTCTGAGGGACAGAGGGAACGAAAGGGAAAAAAACGGCAGAAAGTAAAGTATGCAGAAAAGGCCCTGGTGTTTCTGCTTGGTCTGGCTTATGAGGAGCTTTACACATGATGGAGCACAGGGCTAATGGGCGAGGATACACACATAGAAAATCACACTCGTGTACACATACACAAACCTCCTCAGAGTGTTCTTTATGGCTAAACAAATGGTCAAATGGTTGAGACAGAGGCGGCAACAGAGAAACAGTCAGAGGGAGAAAAATCACTATAACAACTAAACTTCAGAGACTGTTAATGTCTCCAAAACTCCAGCTAAACAAATTGTTCAAATTATACAATCGATGATGGAATACCCATGACTTGCAATCTGTCATATTTTTCTTTTTTTGCTTGAATTTTACTAAACAGCTCTATTCAGGGCGTAACTTCATTATAGAGTGGAGAAGGGCACAAAAAAATCTAATTTCTCTAACAACTTTTGGACGACCCTCAAAGCAAAATGGCCTCCAAGTCCTCCATGTTGAGAGGCAATTCATTTATGCTTGCTCTTCTGATGCAAACTGGCATTTTTTATAAACTCAATTTTCTTTAACACTTCTAATTGTACACAGAGAGGGACAATTTATCTCAGCAATGTGGGCACAGTGGGTCTTTTGTCTCTGAAGGACACCGCTGAAAGATCATGGTAAAAAGTTTTTGCTGTACAGTCAGTGAGAGTTAGTGCCTACACATGCACAAGTAGATAAGCACACACATACACGCACACTTCACTCTCACTTCACACCGAGAGTAAAGGATGAGATGACTGGGCCCAAGTTTGGGGAATTACAGACTCAAAAGGATAACAAAGAGTGAATGGTTCTCAAATAAACATGCACCAGCAAACACATGCATTGACATGCACACAATGCAGTGTTACTTGTACACTCCTGTCTTTGTTCAAAACACCTATACCCTCGCGGTGTGTCTCTGCAGTACTGTATCCTTAATTAGGCCATAAAATCAGCATCAAAATTGTTTAATGAAAGCCATTCACATGTACATAAAGTCCAGAGCATTAGAACTCTTATTCCCAAATGGGCCTATAATTATCTGGCTCAGTGCCAGGTCCCAGGCTTTAAGAGAAAGATACCGGTCAGCACTTAAATTAATCTTTTTCATACCAGTCTCTAATGAACAGAAAGTGCTCGAGTCAGGAGTTGTAGCCCCAGAAAACTAACAGCACGCATTCACATGCACGTACACACAAATAGAGGGTCCTTAAACTGAACACTGGCTGGAAATGTTGCCTACTATAGAGCCTTTTCCGTCGGTGAAAACATTCACATCATCTATCACTAGGGGAGCCTAAAGCAGCTATAATATACCTTTTCTTCCATATACCATAACCTACTGTAGCATGTAATGTTTGCACGTGTTGTTGTGTAATCTAAAACACAAAGGGCTCAGCTTAGAAAATCAGCTAAAAACATACATAAAAGGGGAAAAAAATGTTTTATTTGACTACAGAACTATAGAACAAGAATATATCCCTGATTTATTACATTAACTTTCAGTGTTTGATCTCTGGTTGAAACAATCTTACTCCCCCCTCTGCCTACACCTGCCAAATGTGTATGGTCAACGAGGAAATACCTTTGAAACATTTACCGTGTACCTTGTGAAAGAATACTGTTGTTCACTAAAAATTATATAGAGTGGGCAAAAGGAGGGCATCCAAAAAAGTGGCTTAGCATTTTGGACGCTGCCAGCGTCCGCTTAAGCTTTGCACTAGCTTCCTCATGGAAATTCACCATGTGGCATCAAAGCCAAGGTATAAAACGAGGGCCCGAGCAACAAATATGGTGTGTTTTAAGAGTGGAACATTTGAAATAGGTGCAGTGGGTGAATATTGCTTTTGACAGGTTTAAAACCTGGTTGTGCTCACTGGTTTGAGATGTAAAAAGGAGAGGAAAAAAAAGGCTTGAAGCCGGGCTTGTGTTCTGGATGAAAAAATGGACAGGAGCAGGAGAGAGTGGGAGATGGAATAAGCAGGACAAAAAAGGAGAGAGAGAGAGATACAAAAAGAGAGCAGGAGAAGGGGGGGGGGCATGTTAAAATGTACGGTAATGATTTATCTAAGCATGCTTTTCTGCTGCACCCCAAATCTCACCGAAACTTTGATCCATGTGTAATTAAAACCAAACGTACACCGGCAACAGTCTCCATTTCTGGATTGGGAGCTCTTCTCCTGTTCATGTGTGCGTGTGTGTGTGTGTGTTGGGATTCACATATGTTTCTAAGCGCTGGGCCCTCATCTGTTTTGGGAGTACATGTACAGTATAAACAGGACACTTTGGGGAGCACAGATTCATGTTGAAATACACATACATGCTGACACACACAAACACACACACACACACACACACACACACACACACACACACACACACACACAGATGGATGTATGGACTAATGCTATGCTGGAATGCTATTCAAAACGTGTTACTCCCCACCCCACCCCACCCGCTCCTTCAGGTCAAGCAAAGCAAAAACAAGTTAAGCGCTCATTTTCTCCCGGCAGCATTAACATAGGGATGACTAAATAATGGACCCTGACTCTTGGTCTTCTGGTTTAAATTACAGCGCAGCCCCCTCCCCTTACACCCTGCAACCCCTCACCAACCATCCAACCCCCACTCAAAGAAAAACGATTAATCTTTTTTTTT
>NTHP01000085.1:1384274-1402173 GCA_003416845.1 Oplegnathus fasciatus | reverse complement strand
GTGTGTGTGTGTGTGTGTGTGTGTGTGTGTGTGTGTGTGTGCGCGTGTATGTTGCAGATATAAGCGCGGCAGCCTAATAGGAACAGTATGCTCATTTTGGAGAGATTAGGAGGAATGGACGGGTCTGTATCGAGAGACGTGATCTGGATATGAAGGCCAAAGGAGGGAGGGAGGTAGGGAGGGAGAGAGGTTTGACAGAATAAAGAGGGAGTGGTGCAAGAAAAGAGAAAAAAGAGATGGGAGGAGTGTAAGGAGTAAAGAAAGATGGATCTGACTTCAAACGAAGAAAACTGACCACCACAACTGGAATCAGCATTTAACTAAAATCAAAAATGTGGAAAACAAAAACATAAGCAAATAGGAAATGAAACAAAAAGTCAGGGTTAGTGTGTGCTGCACCAGGAAAAAAAGACAGTTGACAAAAAAGGAAATGATGCATGAAACGTGAACACCCCAAAGTAGCCTTAAAATTAAATAAAATAAAAAGTCAGGCCACAACAACTTAAGCAAACACACAAAGCAGGTTAAAGAGGCACAGACCTTGGCTGGCGGGGCACTCCTTGACGTGGAACAGCTCGTGGAGGCTCAGTCCATCCTCGTCCCCTCCCAGGCCTTGCTGGTGCAGCTGGAGTTTCCTCAGTCCTTCGTTCTGCTGGTGGCGAGCTGAGCGGGCGTGCTGCACCAGGTTGAGGCGGGCCTTGGTGGAGTAGTCACACAGTGTGCAGTAGTAGACACACGACTCTGGGCTGTACGCGCTGTCCTGCTTCTGCAAGAGCTGTGGAACAGAAGAGAGCGCAGATGTTAGACGGTGTGTTCATGTTTTAGGGCATCCTACAGTCAATTTAAGAATTCTTACAGCTACATTTATTTCCTCTAGGTATTTTCATTACAGCAGTGTTTTTAATAATTGTGATGTTACGAAGATATTTGGGTGAATTTCAATGCAACAAGTGACGCTTGTCTGCAAAATCATGTTTTTAGTCTTTTGTGCTTTATGGCAATAAAAGCCTTCCCTTCTACTCTGCTTCCAGTTTGGTTCCAAAATTCCAACGCCCAGAAATCCCACTTCCCTGGCTTCAAACAAGCCAGCAGAAAGTCAATGGGTAACACCTCAGTCACTCTGCCCATTATTTTCTACATTATATGTTCTTCACTCTGCGCAGTATGTGATTTAAACTAATGAAGCAAAAAAGCCAGTAATCTTTGGTATTAGACTGCTGTTAATTTCATTTAGCATTTTACCATTTTTGGTTTGGGAGCAATGATTAAATCCTATGGACGGCTTTGTTTAATAATTTCAAACTGAAAGAATACTATTAACAAAGTAACAGATGGTGTTTTGAGTAACTGTGTTTATGCTCAAACACTACTACAAATTAACTGGATATGTTTTAGGTGACATAAAGATTAAAAACACACAAAAAGTCAGATAAGGGGGTTGAGTTCAGAGCACTATTTTTGTCTTTAACATGCACATTGTCCAGCTCTCCTCATTGTTTGCAGCTGCAGGGGTTTCTCATTCAACGTGTGCTGTCAGTTGCAAGCCCTTAATTTCCAGTTGCCTCTTTAATGGCATTGCAGCCATGCAAAGCTACCCCCTACCTCGATGTGTGCAAGCGCACAAACACACACGCACGCACACACGCACATGCATGCACGCACACACAGCCTCCATCCCACCTTGCCCTACTCCCATACACCCAGTCAAGCCAAGCATATCAAGTGTGCCTCTGTTGTTGCTGCCGGGCTAATGAACAATGCACAAAAACAAAAGACCAGGCCAAGCTTTTATTATCTGATCCTCTGTGGAGGGAGGGGAGGGAGAGAGAGAAAGACACAGAGAGGAAAAGAGAGCAAGGCAAAGAGACAGAGACACAGAGGTGGCTCACGAAGGTTAGTTTATGCTTTGTTAAGATTTATTCATACAGCCATGTGAGAAACAGGTGCAGGGTTCTATGCATGAATTAATACACATAATGGCGCATGTGTGCGTGCCAACCCTGCCTCGACTCTCATGTCTCCTATAGGAAGATGTTTCATTCTTGAAGCACATGAAAAGTTAGCAAGGTAATATTTTCTCCTGAGCATTGTTGCATCATGTTATATGGAGCAAGAAGAGAGAGATTGGAAAAACGCATGTGGGGGAGGAGTGTGTGTGTGTGTGTGTGGTGGAAGGAGTGGGGCGGAGGGGTGGTGGCGAGGCACAGTTAGCTGCAGGTGTGTGAGTTCTAACCCCCCCTCTTCCTCCTTTGACAAACAGGGATTAGCAACATAGCTACAGCCGCTAACACATCTTTTCTCTCTGTCTCTCCCTCTTTCTTTCTTTTGTAGGAAATCTTACGAGGTTTTTCTCACGAGACGGTGGGACGTCCCCTCGCAGTCAGAGGCCCTTTCAGAAGTCTTAAGTTTTAATTAAGTCGGAGTTGTCAGAAGAAAGCTCCCCTAGTCCAGAGCTCAGGGCCATTAATTACAGCTATCTTTGTTTCTCTGTGAAAAGAGGCCTCCCTCGCTCCCTCTCTCTCTCTCTTTCTTTGCTTCTTTTCTTTCTTCCCCACCCTCCCTCGCAGGAGAACTGGGCTGCTGAGCCTTACTGTGGAAACCACACACACGTGTGCTCACGGAAGCAAATGCACATATATCACATGCACACAGTGCACGCAAACATGGACAAACAAGGTTGGAGTTTGTGTCATTTTATTGAAATATAAACTTTTCTAATTGCATTGCCTTCCTTTGGAGGTTTTCCAGGATCATCCAACTGGTAGGAGACCCCGGGATAGACCCAGAACATGCTGGAGAGATTATATATCTCATCTGGCTTGGGAACGCCTCAGAATCCCCCCAGGAGGAGCTGAAAAACATTGCTGAGGAGAGGGACATCTGTACTACCTTGCCCTGCTGCCACTGCGACCCAACCCCGAATTAACGGCAGAAAATGGATATATGGACGTATCATCCTGTTCTGGTCCTTCATAATGGCCTTCCATATCCAAATCATATACTTCACACCATACACAAAAGCCCCTATACTTACATACCTTCCCATTGTCATTCATTCTCATGAATCATTATTACTTAAGTATAAAAACACAAATACTTTTCACTGCTGCGTGGTATTTGTTCTTTCTCAGTTCAATCATGTCTGGACTCCACTCCAATATACTTTTATTTCATGATCATTCTGCTAGAGAAGGGGGCTACTTAGAATTGAATGAAAAACTAGTAATCAAACAAGGCCTTTCGTTCCTCCAGTGACAACCTTCAGTATTGCATTAACAACTGCCACAGAAGAAAAGCTCATTGGAAATGTGGCGAAGAGTGCGCTTTGTGAGCGAACATGTTCATTTTCTTAGCAGAGACGTCAGGCATGATTGTTAAGAGTGTTATCAGGAGAGAGGAGGCTTCATTGGAATCATCCTTGATAGTTCCCATTGCTTCCTAATGGCATGGCCATTAAGGTAATTGCACTGGTTTGAAATTAAAATTTTCATATAAATCAGTAGTGGCCTAAAATGCTTCACATCCTTCAATGTCCTAACTTATATTCTATTTGTTTTTAGGATATGAGGCTTGAGCTGAGAGTAGCAGTATGATATACTTGGGGTTGAACCGGGCTGCCAGATAGGTTTAGGCCTAATATTAATTCTCTCCCCATCAGCACATTCCAGAGGGTTTGTTTAAGACCTAAACTAGAGGGCTGTCTGTCGCTCTCTGGCACTCTGCAGGCCTGAAATGCAGGCGGTCTGGTGATCACAGGCCAGAACATCCATGATTTATGAACTTTTAAAGGAGCACTTTGACTCCTGCCAGGCGTGGGCTGTGTAATGCATATTCAAACACACAAACACACTGTTCCTGCTCCTGGGTTTGCGCCCGTGTGTGTCTGCTTGAAATGTGTATGTAATTTATGCCGCAGCTGATTTGTGTGTGTGTATATGTGCTGTACATACATTTGTGTCATATGAGCGTCTGTGTATGCCTGTGTGTGCGGTGGGTGCAAAATGGCAAAAAAAGCCCATCCCTGTCAATGTGGCACCTCTCCAGAGTGCCTGGTGGTTAATTGTTGGGGATTAGTGTTTGGCAAACAACCAAATAAGCTAACACTCCCTGTGGGCCAATCAGAATCAGCTAAACAGCTCTCTCTGGGTGGACCTAAACATGGCACAGACATCTCTGGATGGTGGAGGAGGTGCACATACACACCCTCATAAACACAGAATGCAAATTACGACACTTGGGACTTCCTGTTTACCTGTCAAAAACACAACACTGTCAGCCCTGTCGATGACACACACACACACACACACGCTGGGACTTGTATGAGGAGAGGGGAGGAGAGTCAATTTGACAGGTAAAGGAAGCTCCCTTGTGTAGTGGTTTGCTGCAGCTGTGTGTGTGTCTGTGTGTGTGTATGTGGGTGAGGATGACAGAGGACTGCATTCATTATGCAGAATGAGATGTTTACAAAACACCTTTCTCACACACACACATAAACACAAGCGCGCACACATCCCCTCCGCTCGCTCCCTGGGTTTGTGGGGACGATAGCAGCACTGCTGTCTCATATTCATTTGTTCTATCTGTGGTGACAAAGCTGCCTCATTAACTGAATTCTTAATAAGCCAAGGCAAAAGACATCTCCTCACAACTTCTTTTATCTCTCTGTGCATGTACATGTACGTGAAAGTGTGTGTGTGCGCGGGTGGGTGTGGGTATAATTTCAATGCTTCATGTTCTTTTCTTCTTCCCCTATACTGTATGTGTGTGTGTGTGTGTTTGGTTTTTATGCATCAGTAATTTCGACTCCACATTTTTTTGATTTTACCTCACAAGTGTGCTTTTGTGTCTGTCTATAATTCAAACCTGCGTTCTTTTTTGCCTTTGCCTGTGATTGTGCGTGCGCACTGGTAACACGACAAAAATATTTTGAAAGCGGCCCAAAACAGTGAGGTTGTGTTTTCCTCCATAAACCAAATGAAAAATTAGGGAATTCAGTACAAACATGACATTTCCTGTCATTAAGTGTAGAACCAGGCAGCTAATGAACACATACTGAAAATAAGAACCCTCCACTATCGCAGCTATGTCTTAATAACCAGTGTGTGTGTGTTTGTGTGTCAGAGCGTGTGTGTACAGGTTTAATACGTAAAGAATGAGTACATACACTCTGTTTTTCTTTTTGTGTCCGCTGAGAGTAAGTGCATGCATGCAAATGTGCATCCCACACATTGTAAAACTGAAAACCTCTTTATCTCCTTTCATCAGTGTTTTTTTAGGGGAAGCAGGGAGCTTGTTGTTGGGTATACCTTCTTTTTGGAACGTCACCAGCTTCCGGTGCTATCCCCTGGGCCCCTGGGGGCCATCGGAGACAAAAACAGCCCCACTTGGCCCAGCAAATAACAAAAGCGTGTTTTGTTCCTTGAAAGTATTTTAAACACATACCAGCGCTGCCTGGAAGACTGCCAAGTGTAGAATTCCATCAGTGCTACCACCTCCCTAACACATGTTACTGCTAACCGCCGCTCAGCCCCCAAGACATAGATGTAACGCAAGATCACTGCCAATGGATTCGCTGGCAGTCTGCACAGCTGAAAAGAGATGCTGAGGGCCCAGGTATGAGCCACCTCGCTTCCACAGATAAAGAGAGCAGCAAAGATAGTGTATAGAGAGACAGATTCAGTGCTGCACACGCACAAAAACAAATATGCAAATAGAAGCCACATACAAAAACTGCTGAGTGCATATTGCATATGCACACATATACACATACAATGCACATCTCCTGCTTGTCTCTCTCTCTCACACACTTCTACAAGGCCACTGTGTGTGATCTAAAGATGCTGGAGACACAAAACAATCCCAGAAAAAAATCCCCCTCAACCCTCCTGACCGTCTTTTCTTTCCTGATGGTCGTCTTTCCTTTCCTTACTACCAAGGCTCTCACTTTCATATATGCAAAGAAAAATATTTCCTAGAGCTAAATTGCCTCTCCTGTTTCTCTCGGCTCTGCCTGCTGGCAGTCACATATGATCACAGCTCTGGGGCCTGTCCATGAGGCGCAGGGCCTGTGGGCGAGCTTAGCTTAGGTCACCCAATAATAATAAGCATCCATCGCATAATGGCCGGCAAGCCAAATAAATGAATTATCACAATGAGTCTTTCATACTAGCTTTCTGCCGCTCTTCTCAACTTCTGTGCTGTCTCTCTCTTCCTCTCTCTCCCTTCAACTTGCTCTTTCCCTCTTTTTTCAATCCATTTCCTCTTTATTCCGCTTTGCTATTTGTCAGCACAAAAAATGCGGAAGCAATAGTGATAGGGCTTTGTGAGAGCTTGGAAAATAATGTAACTCTAAAGTCCAGTTAATAGTCTCGCCCTCCATTTTTCTGACTCCCACACATGGATACACAGTCACTCACACACACACACACACTTGTAGCAGTGACGTAAGTATGTCTGACGTATGGGGCAAAGGTCAATCTGAAGTTCACAGCTTCCTGACCTCTCGCCCCTCTCTTGGAAAAATCCCTTCTGACTCTATCTCTTACTCTCTCTTTTGCCCAGGCAGTCACACACACACACACACATTCACACACAAGTTACGCATACCAGAGCAAAGAAACAAGGAAAAAAACAATCCTGCTGATTTACAACATGATCCATTTTTTCTGGTCTTAGTCGATGAATGTGTAGGAAATTCCTTTTTTTGCGCCTCTAAGCACAGTCACCAACTATTTTATAATGCACCGACCCAGCACTAACAGATTCTAAGAGACAGAGAGACAAGGACAAATCTTACTTACTCATCAGTGCATGTGTGTGTGTGTGTTAGGTGTCTTGAAAGCCAGCTCAACTCCACCCCCCATGAAAATGGATCAGTATTTACATTAGCATTAGATTTAGACAGCATGGCTCAGCCACTTACTCCCTATTAGCCATCCTGACCTTAGCCCATTAGGGTCTAAAAGCCCCCGCTTGTCTCCATCGCCGCCAGGTGAGACTGACCAGACCTCCCCATTTCACTAAACCATACTGCAGCTGAGATTATCTTTTCCATCGACTCACAATGGGACAGAGATCATAAAATGCTGAGACCAAGATCATCGAAATGCTAACATGCTTGTGGGATTATCTTTTTCCAGTGCTGTGCAAGGGGAGGAATATTGCTGAAATGCTAACATGCTTTTGGGTAGGGTTCATCATTTTCCATTTTTCCCAACATGCACAGATGCTTTTGGGAAATCAAGGCAAGGCCTAATTGACAGGATCTATGAAAGGGTAGAAAAACAAAAATAAAATCTGGGTCTTCAGCTTATTGGCTTGTACCATCAAAGAGGTTTGTACTACACTGATGTTGTTATATTTAACTAAAACTGAAAGGGAAGAGAAGGGAAAATAATTTTGGTGCCGAGAGGAGCAGCAATTTTTGCCAAGTTTGTTTTTCTTCGCTCTGTTCGTAATGGAGACTTGCTGAAAAATGTCTATTAGAGAGAGTTAGACAAAAAGAATGACAGAAACATACAGTGAGAGAAACCAACCGACAGATTGAGAGGCAAAGAGAGTGAGAATCTATGGCAGAGAGAACAAAAGAACAAGAGACGGAGAGAGAGAGAATGATAGGGAAGAATCTAGACGAGCGTAGTCGGGTTCAAATCACTAATTACACATTCCTGAGCCTGTGAAGGGGAGTATTGTTTTCCAGTTAGCCCCTACCCTGTCGCATGGTTTCACTTAGCACAAAACAAAAGGTACAGGGAACAAAACACAAGCCTAATACCAGGCCCTCCTAATGACAGAGAAATGGGAGAAATTATCCCTGGGGTGGATCCTCGTGAGAAAATGGCTGGTGATTACTGGACAAAGGGAGTTCATTTTGAAACTGTCACAAAATGGCAGACTGTCTGCTTCTTCCTTTTAAGAGCTGTATTTATTAAATGAGTGCTACTTTTATCATGCTACTTTTTTGACAGATACATAACTGCACACATGACCATCTTAATCTATACTTATCTAACTTTAAATACTGCATAATACTATATATAACGTTACAGAATCCACTTTCTAACACGAAAATGTAATATTTCAACACACACAGAACAAAAGGCAAGGTTCAGGCCTTATTCCTAGGAAACAATGCGACAATGTGGCTTGTTGTGTGTACAAGCTGTGAATAAGTGTGTGTGTGTGTGTATGTGTGTGTGAGCGCACGTTGGAGTGGTACCTCTGCCAGGGAGAGCACAATGAAAGCACCTCTTCAGCAGCGCCGTTTTGCATATTGCCACAGGAAATCAAATGCCTTGCAGTTGACCTACAAGATGGCACACTTGATCCCTCCCTACTTTCTTTACAGAAGGCAGCCAATTTCAGTCTGTGCCTCTCTCTTTTTGTCTGCTTTACCCCTCTATATCAAAACTCAAACATTTGAATAGTGACTGTGTGTCACAGAGTGTACACAGATAACCATTTCTGTAACAATTTCTGACACGTCACATGGACTCAGTCAGCCAAACATTCGACAACCTGGGGTGTACCGTCTACCCCCATAAACCCATAATGATGAGCTCTGTGCTGTTCCGGCAACATAGAGGACCCTACCATTTTCTGCGTTAGCCAGGGGAGGGGGGTAAGCTGATAGTGGTGGCAGCACTGGGCAGAGTCGCCTGGCTGGTAGTGTTTGCCCAGGCCCCGGCCGTCTAAAGGAAGGATATTGTTTTCCCCTGAAAAAGCCTCAGCCGCAGTCCGCATACCAGCGTCCACTCAACATACCAATGGGCTCTTTGAAGATTACTCAAATGTTTGCCTTTGTTCCCCCCCCCCATCCGCCCCTACCCCTAGTCCTAACCTACACTCCTGCCAGAACGAGGAAAAGAGGAGAAAGGACAGAGTGAAAAAAATCAGACTTATATCTTCAGAAAACAGTGGGAAAGCAATACCACCCTCAGCTGCACTCAGATTCAAAATGGCCTCTGTAGGGGATGGGCAACCACCGAAAAGAATAATAGCGCTGTGGCCACCAGTAAATCTAAACATAAACAATAGAGAAGGGCGGCGTATTAATGCATGGTGGCTTATATTATACATGGATGTTAAATGCAAGTCTCCCATCTGTCTGCCGATAAAGTGCAACATGCTTTTAAAGACAGCTCACTCCTCATCCCTGTGCAAGCAAGTCCACAATTAGAGTTGAGTATGATAATTCCAATGGGTTAATTTAACTAAATGTGCTGAAAACTGAAGACCCCCCACCCCCACCCAACCCACATTAATCCCGAACAAGTAAGTGGGCTTTCTATCAGGTCTATTTCAAAGCATTAGGGATTACCTCGCAGAAACTAAGCTGCTTGAACTCACAGGAGGTCAGCGGTATTGTACTGCTGCGAGGATGGAAGACCAGTGGCAGAGACGGATAGACAGCAGGACAGGTCAGTTCCTCTTTCTCCAACTCTCCGACAACATCCCTCAATCCTTCTCCCTCCCTCTTTCTCTCTCTCTTTTCATCCCAGTCTCTCTCTCTTAACCGTATAATCGAATATCTCCCACTACTTATCTATTCACTGAGCACCTAATGGTTAAAATCAATTACAGCTGGAATGCTGAAATGCCGAATACTGGGCCACATGCTGATAATGACAGAGAGAGTGTGAGAAGGAGAGAGAAAGCAAGAGAGAGAGAGAGGGACTTGGGACCGTTCCAAGGGAGGCACAATTACCTCCGATCGATTGATTATTGATTTGGAAGGGCGTTGAGGAGTATTTCAGTTCAACTTTGTCCATATCAATATCCTGATAGCTTCATGAGAGGAGAAAAGTGTGATTGTGCTATCTAAATACCATTCTGAAGCTGATGTAACATTTCAGACTATTTCAAGAATAGAACACCAACTTGTCCCTAATTGACACATACAGTATTAGGAAACTAAGATACAAATGAGGCACGCATTTTAATGTCAGGTGATTTCAAAAGTAACACCAATGAATTTACACAAAAATATTTATCTGATCTTGCTGCCATGTGATCTGTCTTAAGCGGCTCTGATCAAATCAAGGTATCAAAAGTGAAGGCGACTTTCCCGAGAGATCATATTTGAGATCATGCGCCCTCTTTGATTACTTTTTTTTGTTTTTTTCTTTTAAACACTCTTGTTATCTTTGTCCCAACAGGATGATCAAGACCCAAGAGAAAAGAAGGGATAGGGAGGAGTTGAGGATGGGAAAAAGGGGAGGAGGAAGACAAGGGTGTGAGTAGGGGGTGTAAGGATGGAAGGAGGAGGAGGGAAGTGTGTCTTTGGATGGGTGTTGGGGATATAGGGAGGGTTCAGATGAACCAAGGGGAAAAAAAGACTAAAAAACTCCTGCTAGCTCCTTTGTTCCTGCATCCTAGCAATGTTCCTTTCCTTCTGGTGGTCTGGAAGACACTGAACCCCCNNNNACTCCATAACCCCCCCTTTCTGCTATCATTCCCATACCTGTCAGCCCCGATCTCCTTCACAGTCCCCTGCACATGGACAAATGGCTTGGCCCCGGCCCGGGCCAGCCCAAATGACCCACACCTCGTCGCGGGGATGATTATGAAGAGGATCACATCTGGCTATTAATATGAGAAAACCAGATTGGTCTGTTTCTTTGTCTTACACATAGAAAAACACACCTTGCTAAAGGAAGGAAAAAAAGGCATTTACCATCACAGTCTGCAGGCCTTAACTAATTCACTGCAGAGTTCAGAAGTAGAGAGGAGGGGAGGGGGAAGCTGGCTAGGGTAATTAAACATTACATATGAGTGTCAATCAGGAGCTGGACCAAAGCTGGACATTGCACATACACACACACATGCACACACACACACACACACACACACACTAATGCTTTGCCGACCATCTGGTTAAGGCGTTGCAGGGAGAATGGGCGAAACTCTTATTAATATCTATGAGGATTATTTGGAAGAAGGGGGAGGGTGCAGAAGTCCGTCCATTCAAACCTTTCTGTCAAACACACAAAGCAACAGCGTACACACACAAACACACACACATGCACACACCTGCTTTTATGCTTTAATTAGCCGCCACCCTCCGTCCCCCACTTCACCACCCCCGGACCTCTGAAAGATTTCCATTGTAATCTCCACGCAGGTGAAAGAGGAGACGATTTGAATAATCTACTAACCGGCGTCTCTTTGCCTCGCAGAGGAAGAGAGAGAGAAAAAGAGAGAGAGAGGGAGAGAGAGAGAGAGGGGGAGAGAGACTGAGCACAACAACTTGTAGAAGTGAAAAATGAAGAGAGAGACAGACAGAAAGAGAGACAACCTTTCTGGCAAAAACACTGAAGTGAATTCATTCGTCTGTTCAGGTTTACAGCGCTGAACTCTCGGCGGCTGGCTGCATCATCCGTCTCCATGACAGAACATGAAAATCTATATCTTGCAGTCAAGTAGCATCTAGTGTGAAGTGTCTGCGAACATTCCTTTTTGAAGAGAATAGCAACTCTTTAAGTCTGTCTGTGAGTGCGAAAGAAGGACGCAGTGATCAAGAGCCTGTGTCTGGAACAAGCAGACATGGGCTCAAGTGGAAAATGGTAACTTGATAACCAAGACTACAATTGTGTGCGAGTGTGTATGCAGTTACTGTACGCGTGAGCGTGTCTCTATGAATGTATGTAATGCCATACCTCTGTATGCACATATGCATTTATGTGAGTGTGTGTGTGTGTGTCATAAATGGTGCCATGCATTTGAAATAGATCCAGTCTCTTTTCTATTCCGGGGACCAGCACAATGGCTTTTTATGCAAATCTATTGGAGTCAATCTCCTGTCCATTTCCCCATCACACAAGTCCAAATGACAGTCCAATAATTTGGGCTGCATATATATAGGGCCATTTGATTTTCAAATGAGAGTGGGCAGGGTTGACCCTTGCTAATAGCCAAGGCACAGCGGTAGACTTAATATCACAGATGCATAAGCACAGCCATCTCCATCTGATGGAGAAGAATAAAATGCAAGGGAGGGAGGGCAGAGAAAGAAAAAAAATGTTCCT
Organism: Oplegnathus fasciatus; assembly: GCA_003416845.1. NCBI lineage: Eukaryota > Metazoa > Chordata > Actinopteri > Centrarchiformes > Oplegnathidae > Oplegnathus > Oplegnathus fasciatus. The sequence goes on along the minus strand of NTHP01000085.1, from coordinate 1,390,147 downwards.
TGGCTGATGGAAAAAATAAAAATACAAAAATACAAAGGAGGTGATGAAAATGAGAGAAGGGGAGACTATTCCTTTGATGCATCTACAAATCCAGTCCCCTTTCCTCTTCTTCTTTTCCTTCCATCCCTCCCTCCTCCCATCACTCCCCTCATTTAATTCCCCCCACCCCTCGTTTCCCGGCCATGGTGTTGCCAAGAGGATCATGGGTAATGAGATGGCCTATCTGCAGCTCCCCAGGGGAGACATAGAAAGAGAGAGAGAATGAGAGAAAGAGAGAGTCAGAGACAAAACAAAGAGAGTGGGGAAGACAGAGGGAGCGAAAGAGTGTAAGACAGCGTCAGAAAGAGTCAAGGAAAGAGACACTCTGTGTCTCTGTTCTTATTCTGTGTCCCACTAACAAAGCGCTCCATCTAAATGCCCTCTCTCCTCCCTCTCTCCCTCCATCTCTATCATAAAAAGTTGAGTATTTTATAAGCCTAAGATTCTGAGTTCAAAGGAGAGTGTGAGGGAAGAGAAGGAAGGGGAAAAAATAATGAAAAGAAAAACAGAGATATGGAAATGTGCAGTGGACCCCGGACGTCCATTTCCGCTTGAATTATGACGGAAAGCTGGACAGACAGACAGGGGTGGGGTGGTGGTGGCTGAGGACAGTTTAAGATTTATTCGGACAGCCATCTGAGAAACAGGTGCCATGGCCTGCGAGACACAGAGTGTGTCTGTACGTGTGTGTGTGGTCCTTGACCATGCCACATTGACCATGAACATTCTCAACTCCTAATGACCCGGGGGTAAGCACAGCCCAGATCTTAACCTCAAAGCTCTGTGGACACACACACATACACAAACACACATGCTCACTACAAACTAAACCCCCTACTTAGCCGTGCAGCACTTGTGAATGGCACTGACAGATTTACTCCTGTCTCCATGTGTATTAAGGCCAGTGTTTGTTATTAAAAATCATAACGAAGCCGTACATCATCATATTCAACGCTAAGCTAAACACGAGCCACGCCAGCAATGGACACGCTATGCTACGGCAACATTTAATGCAGAGCTTACCTCACAGGCTGCTAGCATACAAACGCTATGTTAAAACATCTTCCATTTTGTCATTTACAATGTTTTTCGGGGATAAAGATATGCGCTTGACATCTGTGATAATACTGAAGTGAGGTTCTATGCCCTCTTTTAATTTCCAACTAATTTCTTTATCATGAGTGATAATGTGGAAAAACACCCTGTGCTGGAGAAATGTCATGAAAAACAAACCAATCAGATTTCCAACATCTTGTCTCCAATAAGCAGCAAGGCGTAGACGTCCGCTTTTTCCATATAAGGCCTATGACTTCCTGCGCCACCTGCTGTGCCCTGGACACCAGATGACTTGATGTCCATGTGCTGCTAATGTCATTTCCCTCTTGCTGTTTCAAAGTCTGGAAAAAAACACTTTCAAACTCTCAATTCCCCTTAGAAGTACTCCATTCCTGCTACAAAGCAGCCATAAAATCTCCTGAATATGCTTTTTGTTTGTATCTTCAAATGGTTTCCCATGCCATAAAGATATTCTCTGTTTCCAAAAAACCAGATGGTAAAGTCGTCAACACTCGGATCTTTTATGCGCCCAGCCAAGCTACCTCCATCCCCATGTGCTTTTCACCTCTGCCAATACATAAAAGGAGAGGTGTTTTTCTGGTCAAATAAAGAAATGATTTTTTTTTCTCTGCTTTTGCTCTACTGCTCTATGCTTTCTCTCCCCCTCTCTCTGCTTTACTACCACATGTCCAAGGGTAAAATAGTGGGATTTCTGCCAGAGGCATTAAAAGTGTCATCTGTAGAACAGATTTGTTGAGGCCTGTGGGGTAGGTGGGTGGGTAGATGAGGTACAGGGGTGTGTGGGTGCACAGAGGGGGCACTGGGATGACCCTCACTTGCCTTGGCTAACCTGGTGTTTGTGTGTGTCTAAAAGGATACTCCCTTGCTTTACTCAACTTTCTTGGAAAGCAAAATGAGAACTAAATTAGGAATATGTTCAGACAAGCCTCTTTGTTTCATTTCTGCACTGTTGATTGTGCTTCTTGCGTTCGTATGTTTGTACATTTAATCACAACTGATATAAATAGCTTTCTTTAAATGGCTGCCAATGTACAGTGTAGCCTTGGTAACCTATCTGGCTATTGCCTTATATTTAATCAACTTAAACTGCTGTCAGAAGTGGCTCAGTATTCTAAAATGCATGCACACGTTCACACACAAAGATACACACACCTATGCTAAAGACTTCCTCTGACAATAAGGAAATCCTGATTAGTGTGGGCTAATCAAGCTGATCCTATAAGTTAGGACCTCAGCTAATGTAGGCCAATATGCAAGCAGCACTTTTGTTAAGAATTGAAAATATTTCCATGCAATTGATGAACAATCCCTGAGGACAGACATCTCCAACTCATCCCATGCCAAGTTCAGCCTTTGCCAGACTGTCAGCCAATCCTCTGTCAATATGTACATCCTGTTTAAGTCAACTACGACTGTTCTAAATAACCCTAAGAATGCCAATGCGTTTAATCCACTCAAGCCTTGGAACTGCAAGTAAGAATCGGCCACAGATTTCCAAATAAATGCAATTCCTTAAAGGTTACTGTGCAATGCAGGAAACACTTTCATAAAAATGACTCAAAGGAGTGACTAAAGTGGAGTAAGACTCTTTTTATAAATGTAATGTTGCAGATTAAAATGTTAATTAAAATCTTCGTTGTATGTCATTCAGTATTGTATTTTATGTCAGTAAATAATTGTGATGAGGTCTTCATATTATAATACAAAAGTGGGTTAATAAGTATAAAATTGTAGTTGTATATTCTGCTCTAAAAAAACATCAACAGAACCTTACTTATATATCCTCTTACTACTGTTGTCTCTACATTTAAGACACAACATACACACACACACAAACACCTCCCATTGCCAAATGTTGCGTACAGTAGTAAAGAAATCCTCATTAATGTAATGCACTTGATCCTGTCCTGTAGGTCAAGGCCTCGGAAATGTAACAGCATCCTATTAAGCTGAAGGAGATGTCTGACAAACTAAATCACCTTAAATATATCGGTGAGGAGAAAGATGCCAAATATTGGTCGTGTTAGAATTTCTTTGCAGAAACTGTTAATTGCTCAGAGTGAAAAGAGTTTAATTAGTTAAGTAAGTGACTTCTGTGTGAGTTTAGCGCTCTGATCGGCAACTACTGTGGTAACCCTTTGACAAGTCACAAGCAAATAGCCATTTTTGACAATATTTTTTTGTAATGTAACATTTTCTAATGTTTGTTTTTTTAAGTTCTTAATGTGTGTATCTGTGTATCACGTAGGGATCATAAATCAAGAGCAACATGTATAGTGTGGTCTTGTTTTTGTCATTGTGTCATTGTTCAAAACTAAGTTGTTAACATGGCTCTGCACCCTTATCGTGAAAACAAATTCTTGAATTATTCCAGAATTATTTACAGCTGGAAAAAAAAAGCTGAAAAGACAGCTGAAGATAATCAAAACTTTGAAACATTTGAGACTCGCTGATAGCACATGACTTGTGTATAATTAACAGCAACAGTAGTGCCAGCTGGTCATAAGCGGGACATGTACCCATATCTGGTGGAAATCATCCCGGGTACTCTAACAGTGACCTTTTCCATCTCTGTCATTCCATTCTCATGGGAACTTTATATCCATGTGACACTGCCGTTAAGGGGATGGAGCAAATTCTTTATAAACAAAAACATGTGTGCTTTTTCTGAATCTGAACTTAAAATGAGTGGTGTTCCTCTCAGATGTGTACCAGTAAGAATGCTATTATAGCTGTATTATGCTGTATGCCAATGAAATGTCAGTGTCCTGCAAAAATAATTAATCTTCACTTCGTTTTTTTTCTTGATTAAATATCTTCAGATAAGCATTTTCTTCCTCACATTTAGTCAGTGTTTTTATTGCTGAGATTTTCTTTCTCATTCGGGAGAAAAAGTTGAGATTAGAGAATTGATGTTTCTGCAGGACACTCACACCATGGGAAAAGAGCATTTTTACCTTGTAGAGGCGGATGGCAGCCTCGTGCCTCTGGTTGGTGGCATGTAGCCTCAGTTTATCCACGCTGTTGCTGTAGTAGTCACAGGCATTGCACTTGAGGTGCACGGGGTTGCCAATGGCCACACACTTTAATCTCCACTGGTTGGCTTTGCCTCCCTCCTTGATGTGGGCCACCAGCTGGTGCTTCTGCATGTGCTTGTCTGTCTTGCAGTGCAGCTGAAAGTTGGCCTTAAGCTGCGTGTTGTAGCTGCAGAGCTTGCACTGGTAGACGTCGCCCACCACACAGCGCCACTCCTCTTCGGGCAAAGAGCGCTCAGCGTTGACGTGGGCGCTGAGAGCCTCCAGGCTGTCCGTGGAGTAGCAGTTGCACACAGCGCACTGGTAGAGGCGCAGCGAAGGGTCGTTGATAGGTGGCGACAAGGAGGAGAGGGAGGGGTCTGATGAGGCCATACCCCCCATTCCACCTGAGGACACCAGGGATAGGTCGTCTGCCATCAGTTGGCCACTGGCAAGACGCAACTCCGCTGATAGGTCACTATTCACTAGAAAGAAAATGAGTGAGAACGCAGGTTAGACAGCAAAGAGAAAGACGGAAAGGTTTCAAAAAGGTAGGGCTTTCATAAAGATTACATACATGGAAGCATAGAAGGATAACATGTCAGATGCACAGCAGGAAAAATGGTACAAAAAAACAAAGAGGTATGACAGAAAGACAAAGCTCTGATAAAAATGAAAGGCTGCCATGCATAGGGAGGAATAAAGGATAGAGAGAAAAGGCTCTTTTAATGAAATTAAGTGTGGAGAGAGAAGTGAGTCCTCTATGCAGGCCTCTCTCACACAAAAGGATTTGATAAAATAAAGCCTCACAGAGGACTAGGGCTCCTTACAAAGTCTTGTCTATAAAAAACCCTAATAGGATTGAATCAGGATCAATTACAATCATCCTTTTCAACTTGCTAACTCGCTCATCAGGTAGCTTTAATTACTGCTCTCAGCAATGGTGGGACAACGGTTTTAGGGCTTCGGGCTTTTCTCACATCCACACACAGATTTGCAAAGCTGATCAATGCATTACACATGTTTTCTCTTTCTTCTGCCCGCCCACCCTTGGACAAAAAACAAATCTGCCATTCATACAAATGTAATTAACTCTTTCGTTTGATCCCTTCATTGTCTCTCTATGCATGTTACCAAAGCTCATGAGGTTTTTTTTTCAGATAATATCTCAACGCGGTGTGTGGAGCACAGAGGATTTAACAATTACACATCATCTGAATCGTTTTTTTTACAGTTTAAGTACAATTCCCCCAATTAGTGGATGACTAAGTGTGTGTTTGTGTGGATGTGTGTGCTGGTTTTAAAAAAGAGCACACTTGTACCTGAATGAGGATGCAAAATGTGAGCAGAAATACTTAATTTGTAAATCTAACATTGTGTATATGCATGTAAGCATGTATACTGACCCCTCATCTATGCATGAATTTGTGTGTGAATGTGTGAGTATTTGAATATCTAAATATCCTGCTCACACCATCTAAACCTATGTACAGCTGTGCTCACTATGGGGAGCTGTGTGTTATCAGTGTAATTCACTGAGAGTACATCTGCTGGCTGGGCTGTGACCTCCACACTAGAGGAGGGAGTGGGTGTGTAACACTGCAGGGTCATTGTTAAATCTCTCACACTCCTACGGGAATCCGCTTCCTGCTGTGTGAGAGTGTGTGTATGTGTGTGTGTACATGTGTGTGTGTTCTCTCCAGGGTGAGCGAAGGTGGGGTGGTGTGTGTATGGGGGGGGGGG
>NTHP01000085.1:1362208-1384182 GCA_003416845.1 Oplegnathus fasciatus | reverse complement strand
GGGGGATTAAGTTGACTTAAGAAAATTACAAATGAAAGATTAAGAATAATTCTCATGTGGCGTCTCATAATCATTTTTTAATCAGTGAGAGGGGTCAAAGAAAGGAGACAATGACAGAGGGACAATATGAGAGCAGAGATAAGAGGGAAAGAGAAAGAGAAGAGGGTGCGGCAAGGAGGGCAAGGTAAAAAGGATTGGAGCAGAAAAAGAGAAGGTGAAAGGGCAGGAAGAAAAATGAAGAGCAACAAAGGAAAGGCACAGAGATAAAAACAATACACAGATGGCATCAGATAAATGAGACAAAACAGATAAAATTGACCATGTGAAAAATGAGCAGAAAACCAAATAACAAGCTTGAAGGCAAAAATATTAAAAAGGAAAATACTTCGTACTTTGCAACATCCTCAGCAGAAACCCCTTTTTTGCATTTTAATTGACTAAAACTTATTAGACATGGGTATCGCTATGTTTCAGTTTAATTCTGATATCACTCACCTAGACCAGATCCAAGAGCAGCCGCAGTTGCAGGATCTAGCTGGAACGGGTTAATCATCATCTGGGCGTCTGGGCCACTGCTGCCGGCTGGGTTCTCCAGTTTTACACCTGCCAGGCCCATGTTTTGAGCCAGGTAGTACTGGTAAAGCTCTGCCTCGGCCGGGGCCAGGCCCAGATGGAGGCTGTGTTGGATCTGCTTCATGTTCTGCTGCAGCAGCATCATGTTGTGCATGTGTTTCTCGCTGGTCATATGGATTCGCAAGTTCCGCGCCACGTTGGTCTCATAGTCACAAACCTGTTGGAAGCAAAGTGTGATAAATTAAATGTTTTAAGGCATTTGACTCTGCTAGTTTGTTATCATCATCATCAAATTATTATAACTATTACAATTCATTTGCATTAAAACATATTATCAGTTTATCGTTTTCATTTATATAATGGTCAAAATGGGCACTGACAACAACTAAAGCAACAACAACAACAAAATCTTCATACCTAATCCACAGAATTACATTTGATGCAAGTATTTTAGTAATGCAGTCATGATGATGAATTTCTTATGGTTCCTACAATACTTGGAGATAATGCTAGAATGTATGAGAAATTCTGCTTTATAATGACCAGAGGTCAGATGATGTGGCCAAGAAAAATAATAGACATAGTGACGCAGAGGGAAATAACTGGCTCATTGTGTAGACATTGAAACAAGCAAATTGGTATGTTGCTACCACAGTGCACTGTTTGTCTCATTACCTCACAGCGCCAAGTGGGCTTCTGTTTGGGCTTGGATGGTGAGGGTGCACCGCAGCCTCCACCAATGCTGGCACTGGGCACAGGGTTGGCGTGGTTGTGGTTGTATTGTACCTCACTGCCACCATTCTGGAGTGTTTGTACGTTGTTCAGATGCTTGTCCGACTGCATGTGGATGCTAAGGTTGCCTTTGGTGGTGGTTGAGTAGTTGCATACCTAAAAGGGAAGAATTAATATGGTGACACATGATATACACTATATACATTTATAACAAAAATTAGCTGATAAAAATGTAAAAAATAAAAATGTAAAAATTCTGATTTTCTTTAGTCAGTCTTTTGAGGTAATTACCTTAACCTTTATAGCTGTGATAAATGTTGAATAAAAAGGGAAAGACAAACACATTTAACTCTCTCTTTCCTACCTTCTGACACTGAATTTTCAACCGAGTAAAGGCTTCCTGCTCTAGTTTGGCACCTGTGCTACAAAATTGTCTTCAAAAGCAAATTGCATTATCTACATTAGATTATGACTTACAATTTCAATTAGCATATGTCTACCAAACCCAGTGATTAGTTTTGGTTAAATCAAGGATAAAAGTTAAAATCCAACCCATTAAAAATGGTCAAAACAAGGACATTATCCTAATTTGGAAACTTCAGAAAGATTAAAAAAATAAAAAACAGAAATCAATAGAGATGAAAAATTAGATGGACAGACCTCACAGCGGAAAGGCTTGTATCCACAGGTATAGCTTTCGCCTCTGGCTAAACGAGGGTGAGGCTGTCCTGTACGGCAGTACACACATGATCCACCAGACTCTGGATGTTTCTCCTTCATGTGGGCGTCTAGCGTCTGCTGGTACTTGTAGTGCCAGTTACACTTGGGACACTTGAGCGTCTTGCAGGAGTTACGTGAATGCATCATCGTCATATGCCCTCCCAGAGACCGTGAGGATCCCAAGACCGTGTCACACTTGGGGCACTCCACCCCACTTCCTGGAGACCCTTCACCTGGACCAGGGGTACCAGGTGTCCCTGGAGTTCCAGGAGTACTGGGATTTCCTGTGTGGTGATGCAGAGGCCCAGGACTCTCATCATCTCTGCGCAACATCATCATGTCAAGGGGGTGGGAGGATGGCGACGACCCATCCCGTCCTGCCAGGGCCTCACTGGTTGAGTCGTTGCTGCTCTCTCGCTCTCTGGCAGCTGCCAGGGCAGTGGACAGACGGCTCTTCTCCATCTCCAGCTTCTCACACACAGGCAGGGAGGAAGAGGAGGTGGATGCAGGGCCTTTGCTGTCACTGTTAAACTTTAGCACACTGTTGGAAAGGGGGGAAATACTTTGGTTTAAGAGAGGGAAATCTTTGCTACTGGTGCTGTCGGCCCGCTGGCCTGTCATGGTCATGGCCTGTTCCTCCTCCTCATCTGCATCCATTTCTACTCCTCCACCATTGGAGTAAGCATCCTCATCCTGCTCTGGACTTTCTCCTCCCACTGCACTGGGCTCCCGCTTGATGGGCGGGTACTGGCTCAGGTCCGGCCCATTGGGTTGCAAAGTGCATGTGTCCCTAACGTGGCCCTTGCAGTCACTATCAGAGTTCCGACCTTCCAGGTTGCCACCGGTGGCAGCAGCAGCAGAACTCCCGCTGGGGGTTCTGTGGGCACCAGCCCCTCCCCCGAGGTTTGGGTTGGTCTCAGCCTTTGGCATGGTTTGGGTTCTGGGGGTTTGGTCATTGGAGGAGCTGCTGGCACTGCCCTTCAGGAAGGCAAAACCGGCCTGAAGGGAATCGGCATTCTCCCCACTACTGTGGAAAGCATTCCACAAGCCGCGGAGCCCCGTGTCTGGCCCTAGGAAGTTGGCAGGTGTGGGAAAGTGGGGTAGCACAGAGTTGGGGGGGTTTTTTGGTTCCAGAAAGCTTATAAGAGGTTCTTTGTCCTTGCCGATGCCCTGGATGATGGCAGAGACGTGCTTGTTGCTCAGCAGCTTCTGCTCCTGATCATTCAGGGTCATACGGTGGTCATGGACAGCATGTGTCACGAAGGAACGGCTGTAGCCAAAAGACAGCTTGCACAGGAAACACATCAGCACAGGCTTCCGCCGCCCATCGGCCACGCAGCCCTCAAACTTGGACAAGTCCACATTGTTGGGGACATCTTTGGACACACAGGAGTTTTTGGCTGCACCATCCGCCTTCAGATAGTCTTTGTCATTCTTGTGGCGGAGGTCATAGACACGGAAACTGTGCAACACGGGACCAGCGCCCGCCAGCCCTCCAGCTGAGGTATTTGGGAAGGAGGGGTGGTCGGCCGCTAGGGATTTACTCCCCAGGGATGACGCGATGTGGAAGGTGTTGATGATCTGGGGATAGAAGGACATGGGTGCAGCGGGCTGCTCCAACCGCTCCCCCCCTGGGCTCAGGCCACTCTGGCCACTGCTAACCTGGGTATTGGGGAAGGTCTGGGGGGACAGCAGGCCCCTGAATTGGAGAGCCCCAGAGTGCCCCCCCTGGTTGCCACGCTGCTCTTTGGAGTCCTCCAGGATGAAGGCAGAGCCATCGGGCTGGTAGATGATCTCGCTGCACATGTTCTCCACGTCACTATCCTCTTCCATCTCCATCTCGCTGTTCATTTCCCCCACTTCTGCAGCACCCACTTCACGCTCTCCTTCATCTTCACTCTCCTCCCCTACCATCCCTTCAACCTCCTCGCCCTCCTCGTGACCTCCAGTGGTAGGCAAGCGGGCATTGGGGCAGTGGTGCTCCATGTATTTTTGTAAACTGGAGAAGGAACTAGAACATTCGTTGCAGGGGATCTCCTTTGCCGGTGCCACGGGAGATGTGGCAGGGGCAGAACAGTCCGAACCCAAAGCTGCTCCTCCTCCTACTCCTGGTAAAGTCCCGGTAACACTCCCTTTGTTACCGGTAGTAAAGCTTTCTCTCCGACTCTGTTCAGTTACAGGGTCGGTGGTTGCACTGACAGTGGTGGGGGTAGCAGTCGACCTCAGCGGGCTCACAGCAGGCTCTCCAAGGCCATTCTCCGGCTCTCCAATGGTGGCAGGTGACGACTGGTTGTTGTTGTTGGCGACACTGGTCTCCATTGCGACGACGGAGTTGTCCTCAGCAGCAGCGTCCAGCCTCTGGCCACCATGTTCCTGCTGCCGTGATGACACCATAGGGGGAGAGTCACAAGTTGCCATGACGACCACTACATAGGGATCTCATCTCATCCAGCCTAACAGGGACCTGAGTTGGGAAAAAACAGAAATAAAAACGAAAGAGATTTAGTAAATGGTGTTTAACAGCAGATAATGTTGGCTAATTCTAAACCACCATTAACTTTATTCAAATTCTAATAATTAATTCCAAGTTACTCTCACCCCACACTCAACCCAAGTAATAACTGTGATGTTGTATGCCTCATTCGGATGAGATTGATTTCACTAGGAGAAGTTGATGATTTTACAGTAATATCACATGTGCCGATCAGTTATTTTAATCCAGTCCAGAGGGCATATGTTTGTGATTTTTCTGCCGCTAACCAAGTATGAATTGATGTATGACTTCCCTGCCCAACTTCATTCACAAATTGTCTCCTGTAATTTGGCAATTTGTCTTAAATGCTGTCCGGAATGATGTTAAGTTATAAAGGATCGCGGCAAATATTTTGGTAGACACCTCCTCCTACAATACTAATCCACTCCAAATGGGGCAATACAAACCAAAGGTTCCTGAGTTGTAGCTTAGATGCAATAAAACAACATGACAATTATCTCCCTCTACATGGCCTACCACCTACCAGAAATAAGAACAGTGTTAAGTAGCTAGCACCATGACAACTTTTGAAAAGCGGAGAAATCCAATATTAACTGCTCCCGCTTGCATCTTTGTCTTATAACTGGCAGACTGAGATTGCTTTCCACAACTACAGAAAAAAAACCATCCTTGAACAAAAGTTTCGTCTCTTATTGGCCCCAGGGACCAGAGCTTGGAAACTGGGGAAATTAGGTATAAATGAATGAAGCAGCTCCCACGGCAGCCAGCAGTAGGGAAGTTTATAGGAATAACCCAATTGTCTAGTAAATGGACTCTTTGATCGACATGCCACTGAGCAACACTGGAACCTGGAAGCAGTTTTGTCTCTGTTGTGTCCTGTGTGTGCTAATGCTGTGTTAAAAGATTATGATGCCAGGCTAATACCAGGTAGCTTTGCATAGTCTCAAAAGTGCAGCTGTGGACAACATAAGTAGCTCACAGACGTAACAGTCATTAAAGTTTATCAAATAACTTGTATGCAGAAAAGTTAGTGTCTTCCTTTAAAAAGAAAAGTGGATTGGAGTTGGAAGAGTCTTCAATCATTGGGTAAATCAGTCTTGGCATGTTCTTACCAGTCAGGAGTTGCTAATTAGGCAGCACCTATTAACCTATTCATGCCCTGAAGATATGACTGTACGGACAAGGAAAGCAAGAAACTGTATATTGCCATGCAGTTAAGTATGTGACTGTACTTGAACATGTGGAAAGGTAGAACACCACCTGTTTCTGTGCAGGAATAAATCAGGAAATTAAAGAATATTTACATTCATATTATTTCAAATGTCTTTTCATGCAGGAGCAATAATGGAAAGAAAGAGAATGAGAGAGAGGGAAAGAGAGAGAGAACAAGCTTCCATGAGGAATGATGTTTGGAATACCAGTGAGATGTTATCAATCCTGGGTGGCTGCCCATCTCTCAACCCCTCACTACTTCAGTCTCTTGGCTTTTCACAACAAGGCACAAATGGAAAGGCACACACAAGCGCACGCACACAATGTAGTAAAAAAAGCCTCCTAAGCCCACAAACACACAGCAAGCCACAATCATTTCATTTTGTAATCATGGGCATAATTTCTCATCACCTAAAGAGAACAAGAAGAAATAACTGAAACAAAGCCATAAGGGGAGAAAAAGAAAACAAAGACTAAAAGCTTGAGAACTGAAGCTTCGTTGCTACTTAGAAGAAACTGCTTTCTTGCTCAGCTAAACGTAACAAATGAGAACTAGTTGTGCATGCCAGTGTTTTTTCACTTGATACAGTACCAGCGCCTTTCAGATGCTTGCGTGTAAATGAGCTGGCATTAAAAGAAAGCTTTAAAGAGCCATGTTAACCTTTAACCCAATCCACCTGCTGCTTAATTCTCCCTCTCTTTTTCTACACTCCCTCTCTCTCTCTCACAACAAAGCTACAAAGCAATTAGAGGATTAATCCGCAACAATCCAGGGCTAAACAAAGCCAGTGGGAGGGACAGTAAAAGCGTGAGGAATGAAATCAAACATGTGTGTGAGTATGTTTGTGGGTGCATGTGTGTGCACGCGCTATAATCAGGTCTAATCTGACATATCCCAGAGATGATTCCATGGAGACTAGTGATAGATTAAAAGAGAGAAATTATGTTTTCTCTCTCTGTGTCTCACTCAGCCTCTGTCTCTCTATTTGTGAGATTAAAGGAGAATTCACAAGGAGCAGAAAATGAATTTTAGTGCTTATCTGTTCAGCATGGATGTGGCAAAAGGTGGGAAGTAGATGTGTGACATGTACATGACAAAATCGCCTCCTAAGCATAGATATATACAGTCAGGCAGTCAAGGGGTAAAGCATAGTTCTAGAGCAAACACTGTTCATTTTTCACATTTTTAAAGTATCTTGCGGGAGTGCAAAAATGTCTGCCAAAAGTGTCTTTCATTTGAAAATGTGTATAGTATACACTGTACATTTCTGTGACCAATACCTATCTTTACAGTCATGATGTAGTAAACTCCACCCAACTCTTACATCACAAAGATTCAAAACAGACATTACACTCCATCTGATTTTTTTTTAAGCCAAGTGATGTTTAGCCCAAGGCAGACATCCTAAAGAGAATGACAATGGTTTTCAACACCTATGAACAAACAACACAAGCACACCTATCTACATGTTAACTCACACTCGTAATTGCAAAGTAATTAGCAGCAATTAGCTCTGCACTCTAAATGAGCAATGAGTATAAACAGGCCAAATATGTGTCATGCCACAAGAATGCACGGTATTAACACACACGGTGAGCCTGTTTCACCACAAATTTCTGTCTTAATTTTAGATATAGCTGTGCTGCCTGTATGACAGAAGAAGTAGAAGGCAAAATTAATTTGGCAATAGGGAAAAAAATAATATAAAATAAAGGCTTTTCCACATCCACTAAAATTACAGCTCATTCAGGTTTTTACCATAAATCAGCCATTGCACTCACCTAGCGCCAAAACAACATACTGGGCTTGTTCCTGCAGTCAAACGTACACATATTTCATTTTTCCACCAGTGTCCCTCTTACCAAGGCTTGTGTTAAATGTGATTGAGGGTAAAGCTGTTCAGAAGCAGTGGGTTTGAGAGCTAATGCGACACATACGACAGGATTTACTACTTGTCAGTGGTGTCATTTCACTGCTTATTTCATTGGGGAGCAACCCCTTTGAATTGTAGCTCGGACATAAAACACTGCGGTTTATGAATTATGCATCTCCTAACACTTTAAGTATGGAATTATGTCTTATGGATAAGCCAATGTGTTAAGCACTTGGCACTGACATATCACCCCTAATGCTAACAGGTTAGCAGCTGTTTACATGTGCGCTGCCTGCCAACAATAACGCAACTGTCCATTATTTTGTTATCTCTGGTTCTTATTGAACCCATTAATTGTGCCACCAGTGTACCACAGACAAGCAAAGTAACACTATGTGACTAATGCTTAATGTTAGATATTGGCTTTTTTTGCATTTCTTTTCGTTGTGGAAAATGTGCAAAATACAAGTACATGACCATAAGCACAAATTGTGTGTTTAGTATTAATGTGGAGGGATAATAATATATAAATATAGCATACAATGTATATGAGCTTCTGTGAGTGTATTGAATACAAGTGTTTCTTAATAACTGACCCTTGTGTAGGGACTCAAAGAGCTTTCTTCTGCTTTCAAAAGACTGGATGCCAGATCTTAGGTAAAATGCTTAAGTCTTAACTCTTAAGTTAGCCCATCCTCTCTTATGAAAGAGCAATGTGGTGCAATGCGGCCAAGTGTAGGCGTTTGAAGTCATCCTGATCCATTCAGCATGTGTTAATTTAGCATAGTTGGACAGGGAAGTAATGAGATGTCCGGTCTTCCTATCAAGTGAATATAATATTTTCCTGTTCTACCTTTCTGAGCTCAAAGTAACATTTTGGACACTGAAATCTTTAAACTTGCACAGATCAATATAATAACTTGTAATTGGCTCTATAAAAGCTGATTAGCTGACATTTTGTCTCACAAATAAGTAGATGGAAAAGTTATCTGCCTTGCTTCTTTTTGTTTTGCTCCATTCCCCTGGCTTCGCACCTTTCACAGCAGTAGTGCCCACTACTGCTTCTTTTAAGGCAGATCATGTTACTACTAGCTAAGAAACCTTCCTCTCTCTCTCTCTCTCTCTCCCCCACTGGCTGCCCTCGCTCTGCTAACCAACCAGACTACTTTCATTTGAGGGAGAGCAATGGATAGACAGATACATGGAGAGAGAGGGAGAAACTAACAATGAAGCCCAGGTTTTTCCACACTGCAGAAACAGTTCCCTTCTTTTAACAGAAGAACAAAAGAGATGGCCTGAGCTGCTCCTACCTCTGTTTTTTAATTAAGCATGTCCCCCTGCTTTCACACGCATGCACACAGACACAGGCTTTCACACACACACACACACACACACACACACACACACACCCATACACAAACACACACACATACACTAAGGTAATTAAAGTGGCAGATCAGATCCAGTGAGAGGCAAATAATAGCCCAGGAATGCCTGGTTTGGACACTGCTAGTTCTGATGGGAGAAAGGGGCTAAGAGACTCCTTGGCCTATTGTTTTTCTCCCCCCTCCCCTCCTCTCTCTCTCTCCTCTATCCCTCCATCTGCTTCTCAGTAGCTCCCTGAGAGACAGAGAGACAGTCTAAAGCAGGGGATTTCTCCACTTTTTCATTTTTTCTGGTTTAGATAGAAGTTGGATCATGTATCTTACAGAAGTCAGAGAGTGGACATGATCATCATCAGACACTGTTCTTCAAATACAAATGTGTTACATGAAAGCTACCACAGTGCCAAAACGGCACTTGTTAGGGCTCATGTCAATTATGAGCAGTTGTAATAAATGTACTGATAATACATGAAGTGTTACAACGACATATCCACAGTCCAGACCTGAGGTACTGAGCTCCTGGTGAAGTCAGAGTCTCCTCCTGCTTTTGTCCTCCTGTCAGACTATCACGCATTAGCCAGCGATGCAGTCTGTTAAATGCCAAACCTGTAATTGCAGTGTCGCCACACTGCCGTCTTTGTTTACACGGGGATCTGTTAGGTTCAAATTCTTCATCACTAACTGTCCGATATTTTAATGCAAGGGCAGACAGCGCTGTTAATACTGCTGTGAATATTTATAAGATCTGTAAACACTGGAATTAGCCAGATCTGTGCTTTGGGATGTGGTCATCTGAGTTCTAAAATGGTTATTTTCCCTCTGCTTGTCAAACTGTTTGGGTACATATATGAGCACAGCTAATAACTGGTGAAATTAAATCCAGACTGAGTCTTTAAGGTGACCCATGAAAGCTCGCAAAGTCAAACAACAAAGTCAGAAGACAGCGTGAGACTATGGCTATGTGTCCATTCCTTGAGGTCTCCTAGAAGGTCATCCCTCTCTCGGCATGTGGCCCCTCAGTCTAACACCAAATCTTCTATCAAAATGTCACCAAGCGTTAGCCAAAGACAAAGGCGAAGGGCACTGTGAAAGCCCCTGCATCCATCTCCCACTGTCAGTGCCATGAATAGGCCTACTCTGGTCTAATTAGACCTGTTTATTTGTTGCCATGCAGAAACGGAGGGATGAAAAACGAAGTGGATGAAGGAGGACGGGAATTATCTCCTTCCTCACAATGAGAGAGGAGCTTCGGCTGCCATCAAAGAGCGCTGATGCGTGCGTGCACAAACACATATGCACACATGCACACAATCACAGAGGAGGGCCTAATGCTCTCTGTTTAAAGTCTTAAAAGAAAGGACAGAGGGAGAAAATTGCAAAAGGATGAGAGGGGGAGGGCTTTTGCGTGACCAAGTGTTTTTTGTCTTCTTTACTTCTTAACCTCACAAAGGGTTTTCATGCAGCCCTTGTTTGTTGCCTGGAGGTGTAATATTAGACGCTAGATGCAGTAGATCTCGCCAATGGCCCCCACACCCTTTTCTGTCCGCCTGTCCTCTTCCCTGTGTCTCCCTCGTGAGCAAAGGCCTTCATTACCAAAAGGCACCTTATCATTATTGCAAGGCGCGGCTCAGACACCTAAAGCAAGCGCCACTCCATTTAGCACAGGAATCTTGTTCCGACAAATTACCTACTCCACAAAAAATGCCTTTTAGCAAATCAAAATCAAAATTACGCCTACATGAGCAATGATCTCGGATTGTAGAAGGAGGCAAAAGAATGAAGAGAAAGGTTTAGAGGAGGAGGGGGAACCAGGATAATGAGGAGAAATGTAGAGGGTGGAAGTGGCCTTTTTCTTTTCCTAGAGTAGGTATGCAGGTTCTGTCCCTCAGGTTGATGACAAGTAAATTGGTCTCATTGGTTGCTCAGGTAACATACACCCAACTGCCCTCAGGTCCTTACCTGATATTTCATTGTTAAGAGAAAAATATCTGGGTAACATTGGAAATAATCAGCAACATGTGAGACGAGAGCGTCATAGGAACCAAAAATAGTATGGAAAAAATAAAAGTATGCAAAAACAAATTGTTGAGAACAAATAGTGAACCCAACCCAACCCATGTTTGTCTTTTTTTCTCTCTCACAGCAACAAGAGAATCAGAGAATCATATCACTCAAGCCACGGATGGGTCCTAAAATCTGATTTAGGATCAGATTACACCAGCCCCTATCCTAACTTCAACCAGGATGAGGCGAAAACATCTATCATGTCCTCCAGTCAGTGCTTAGAGGCAACAACCTCAAAGACTCTGGGATATCCTATTGAGTTTAGAGCCCAGTTAAATTTATTTCTGTAAAGTAGTTTTCATTATGATACTTTGGATGTGTATCTCAGGTCAATGTCAGTGTTTATCTGCTGCTTGTACAGTTTCATACAGACTGTAAATTTAATGGATTAAAGACAACTTTGACTGGATTTAACATTTTTACAAATGGACTTTGGGCTTACACAGTCCAGTCTAAATATATGCACAAGTCTCACGCCTTTGAAGAGGCAATATTTCAAACTAAACTCAAGCTGAAACATGAAAATAAACAGTCAGACACTGCTGGGTCGCAGTCACCACTTACTGCCCTTGCTAAAGATTTTTCCAGCATCAAAGGCAAAGCCAATCTACATAGCTAATGCCTCCATTTTTTTTACTCCCCTTCCTCGAACTCAAAACAGCAAAGACCGAAGGGAGTGAAAAAAAAAGTGGGGATTTTTCTTTTGCCGGCAATCTGGAAACACTCTCTAGTTAATTAGGGTTGATTGGAAATGAACCGCACAAACAAAGGGCAGCCTATGCCCCGACTATTATGACCGTGCACGCGTGCGTACATGTGCACGGGGGGGTACTATAACCACCTTAGAAGCGCATGCTGGTAGAAGCTCTACTCTCTAGACTCTTCCCCTCGCTCTCTTTGCCCCCTCCACCTCCACCCCCCAGATTAAGGGAATGCACCGCCAAAGAATGTGTGACGACCTCCACTGCCGCGGAGCAAAACTTCCAGCCCCCGACGCCACAAAAGGCAAGAAGGTAATTAAGTTTGAAAGAATAGAAGCACTGCCACAAACAATGCACCAGTGTCCATGGGGAGGGATTGGAAGGGTGTGTGTGTGTGTGTATGTGTGTGCGTGTTGAGGGGGGGTGAGGCAGAAAAGCCATTAACATTCAGTGGCCGGGTGAGAGAGAAGAAGGAGGGCAAAGGGGAACTGAGGATGGCATTCTCTCTCTGTGCTTCTCCCTGTCTTTCTCTATCGCAGCACGACTTGTCTGTTCATTCTTTTTATTTATCTCTCTTCTTTTTATTTTCTCTCAATCGCCCTCACATCTGGNCCCCCTCCCCCTCCCCTCCCTCTCAAATCACCCCTCACTACACTGCAACAGCTCTCCAATGCTCTTTTTGGCTCCTTTGCTGTCCCTTGTTGTTGGTCTCTATGTGAGGGGTGCCCCCCTACAGACAACACACACACACACAGACTAATGCACTCATACACACACCCTACTTTTTTATTCCAGCTCCAGCTCTTGATTATCTGTTTTGCAAGGCTAAGTTTGACACTTTGCATATGCTGAAGCTTGAGGACAGAACTAGCAAACAGTGATACACACACAGTGTCCCTGTTGGTTACCACCTGAGAGTGCTAAGAGCTAACTAGATTACCACCCCACACACTCAAATTCACGCACACACGACATACAAACACAAAACATACACAGGGAGCTTTCATCTTTTTTGCCACATCTCCAGCAAAGCAGTTTAACTCAATTAGTAAAGAATGTAATTTTATTTACAGACTCCCAAGTAACTCGTAACACACACAAATACACACACACCCAAAGACTCACACAGTATAAGCAAACTGTCCCTCT
Organism: Oplegnathus fasciatus; assembly: GCA_003416845.1. Classification (NCBI taxonomy): domain Eukaryota; kingdom Metazoa; phylum Chordata; class Actinopteri; order Centrarchiformes; family Oplegnathidae; genus Oplegnathus; species Oplegnathus fasciatus. The sequence continues at coordinate 1,371,278 of NTHP01000085.1, read as the reverse complement.
CCCACGTGGTCGGAGCTAAGAAAGAAGTATTCATTGCTCTTGCATGTGTGTCAGTCTGTGTGTGTGTGAGTGTGTGTGTGTGTGTGTGTGTGTGTTCGGACAGTGGAAAGATCATGAGACACGCTTACGTCAGATGAGTGAATCAGACAAACCATCGCTAATTTCAATGAGGGTTCTTTTGAAGAGAGAAGGAGGGTGAGAATGAGAAGTTAAAAGTCAGGGAGAGGCAGACAAACAGTGACAACAATAGGTAAGTAAGCAAGATATGGTTAAGCAAAAGCGAAAACTTTGTGTGTGTGTGTTTGCCCACGTGCTTGCACATCTACCGTCCATCTCTTTTTCTACACAGTTGAGGAAAGCAAGTCACCAACTAATTGTGTTTTGGCGGCGTTATGTGTTTAGTAATCTGCCTCTCTTTGTCTCTGCGTCTCACCAGAGACATGGATTAGTGCTAAAATGATGACTGCTTAATCCTTGATTTGCCTGTGCTAAATAAATATTAATCTAGCCTGCTCATCATGCTCTTGTAAGGTACAACATACACAATATGAAAGGGCTTAGATGTTACATAAATCACTGCCTTATCCTTTGGATGAGGCAAAAGCATGAGACCATACACACACACACACACACACCTCCTCTTTGCAATAACATAGTAAGTTGATGGCAGGGTGGGATTATTTGCCAAGTGAAATTAATAATCCTGCTAAATACAAAGCCTGAAAAAAAATCTGGTCTCTAAAATGCGTGTTGTCTATTGGGGTGTGTAGATGTACACAATTATATACCACCCCAGGAAAAAAATAACAAATATCACTCATTTGTGTTGATTCAGACCCCTCTCTTTCTCTCACTCTGGCTCTCAGCAGGTTTGTTTAGAAAAAATACTGCTGGGAACATGAAAAATGAAAGCTACCATTGCTGGACTCTCTCACACTCTCTCTCTCTCTCACACACACACACACACACACACACTTAAATTGACAAGGCCGTGGTAGCGCAGCGCAGAAGAGGTTAAGCAAACACTGTCCACGTCAGTCAAGGATAGCACACACACTCACAGACAGACACAGAGAGCAGTCTCTGACGCAGGCATTTCACATCCACCTGGCAAATATAAACGGCTGGTTATACTGTATCAACTACCATGAGCCTCAGATTCTCTGCTTATTTTAAGCTATGATAACTGCGACGCTTGTGAAACAACTTGTATTTTTTTTTCTTTTTCAAGACTCAAGAATAGCATGCTATATTCTTAAAATACTTGCCTCATCACAGGCACAGCAGTCTGAAATTAAAAACATGAAGTACTTTTCCAGTTTTGCAAGAGCAGCAAGTCCTGCTGATATTTTGGAACCTATTATTAAGCATTACAAACTAATGTAGCAACTCCGGCTACTTGTTGCCTAAAGTTCATTCCTTTTTAGGAAAGGGGAAAAAAATGTCACAAATGTTGCCCTATTTGGTGAAAGAAGTCTATAAGTATCAAGTGACCAAAACACATGCCGGCAGTACAGCTAGTGACAGGACAGTGCATATTAGTCAATGCATTGTACCACAGCAGCGTGGTTGCTGGCTGTTTCAAGTGCTACTCATTACTCTATTATGGTCTGAGCAGGTAGGGACATCTTGTTTCTCCATTGTGTTAAAGTCAGCTGATTTATGTTTGCTTAACCTGTGCTTATCTGTCCAATTACACTGTCAAATACAAGAGAAGAGAAAAGAAGAGAAGAGAAGAGAACATCTGCTTTTACAGTTAACAGTAAGGATACAGAGACACCTTGCTAATTGTACAGACCTTTCTTGGACATGGCAACCAGACCTTTCAGTTCTTTTCCAGGGGTAACAATAAAGTTTAAAGTTCAAACCCCTGCTGTTTTCTAAAGACGGTACTCGGCAGGACCCTAGCCCTGTTATTATCTTCATAAACATAATCATAGGGCAGGTATCCTGACTGACGCCACAAGCTATGTGCCCCTCACTTAAACATCTCCCGAGCACTTCTCCGACATGCCACAAAAAGACCATTAATGTCTCGAGCATTTCAACAGGAAAAATGTGCGGGCCTTGCATAACAAAAAGCACAGATGAGCACACATTTAGGCACACTTGTGTAAAGAGATGGGAGCAGGAATAAGGGATTTGTGGAAAAACACACAAAACACAAATGCACACATACCTTTTGGCTTTCCAAGAGCTCAAATACTCGTGACAGGTCTAATTTCTGGACCCAGGGAATTACTAATTAACTTAAGCTTTTGGCTCTCTATTTAATTAGAGAGGTCTCCAAATGAACTTTAGACCAAAGCCATTTGCTTTTTAAACAAACCCCCTTTTTCTGACAGCTGTTGTGAGTTTGCCCTCTTCTCACAAAAACCACAAGGAAAGCACAGTTGTTATTTATGCCATCATAGGCTCTTTTTCTGGTTACCGTGGGAGGGAAGAAAGAGAATGGGGGGATGAGCAATGGAGTTGAAAAGTGTACATTTTAATTGGATTTCACTACAAACAAACAACTGTCAGATGTAATTAGCGTGGTTTTAGATTAGCACCACAATATTCCTTTATCAAATAAACACCATGTCACGCAAATCCAGGGCCAGCCCGCTGAGAGGGAACCGAGATGAAATGGACCCATTACCTTACTGTTCGCTGCAGGAAATAACTGCTATTAGATATAAGTGACACTATAACATACTGAAATCTAACATGTAAGACAAAAAAAAAACTTCTCACTGTGTACTTACTGTTAAATTATCAACATTAAATGAAGGTCTTTTCTTGCTGTCTTTCTCTTTTTTCTCTGTATATGCTTATGTGTGTGTTGCATTGCCCTTAATGTGACAACCAGGGGACCGTGGAGGTCAGTGACAAGGCAGCTGAAGACCAGAGTCAGCAATATCTCTCTCGCTCTCTTTTTTTTTTTTGCTCTCTCTCTCAAACACACACATGCACACATTTTGGTTACGGCAAAGCAAAGCCGCATTCAAACATGTCCGTATCTTATTTTCAAAATTATATACACACATAACGTGTATCCTGAAAAGGGCAAACAATCCCTCTATGTTCTAGTCTTTTAATAAAATCTCTGCCATTACTTTTACAATATTATAAAAAGGTATAAGGGTGAGTGTCTCCGACAAGCCAAAAGGAACACCGGACCATCCATCACCACATCTTGACACTTGTTTGGGTATTGTGTTAAGGAAGAGGTCCATTCTTCAGCCATACTTTGCTTTTTTAACAATTCCTCCAAAGCCCTCCTATATCTGCTCATCTAAGCTGGGATGAAACACGGCAAAACTCCCTCTCTTTATTTAGTCTAGTGGCAGAGAGCTGATACATCAGTGAAACCGCTGACAAAACCGGCCCTGTTAATACCTACAATTTCATATACAAGAACATTCCTGCGCCTGCTCTGCTCTTCTTCTTTACTGTCACAGAAAAAAAGGGAGTCTTATTTCTTTTTCTTTTTAAAAGCAAATAATTAAAGATTATTCCACGGCTGGTGCCAGGCCAGAAAAAAAAAGAGGCAGGGTTTGAGAGGGATAGTGTTGGCTGTAGTCTCCTCAGGGGAGTTGTGGAGACACATGCCTGCTTGCTTGTATTAGATCAGACTGAGACCTACATTGGAAAAGGAAAGATTCTGTTTTTTAAGACTGTTCATACGTCCCTGTAGTTAAAAAACAGTCCAGAGAAATGTTTATATTTACTGTGGCCAGGTGGGTGGGCATTTTGGACATTTTTAAATCTTTGAAATTATACACAAGTCTTCTTTCTCTTAACTGAATCAAAGAATTGTGAGTTTTAATAACAATAATAATAATAATAATAATAATAATAATAGAATAATTTAGAAGGTCTCCGTGCAACTAGGGCTTAATTCTTTGGTAAATTCGTCTCATCTCTCATTACACTGTTTGTTTAAGCCCACAAGTCATGAATAATTAATTAGCCACTTATTCCCTGACGAGCCCTGCCAATGGCCTTGATATCCACATGCTATTGCCTTCAGGAATACCACATGCCAATCATGTCGCATATGAGATATACATGCATACACAGGCACGTGCAGATGCTGACACACATACAAATAATATACATGAACCGAAGATAAAGTAAGGGTGATTTGATCCAGATGTCCTAATAAAAATACTATCATTGTCTTATCTATTAAGGTTTATTTTTGAATTTCCACAGATATAGAGTATCACTCTCTCTTTATTTCTCAGTTTTTCCTTAAGGCCTATTAATGTGCATAAGTCCTGTGACTGGGCCCTCTTGCCTCTTAAATCCCCGCCTTTGTCTTTGGACAACGAGGAAGAGAATGTATCATTTGTCATGAGACGTCTTGTGCTATTGTGGTGTATCTTTTCTCAAACCAGGAGAAACTTAGTCATTCATCAACTTTTTTTCCCCCTCTTAACTCAGAGCTTGTCTTTTTAACTTCTCTTTCGATGAGGTAGTTGTGCATATTTTTTTCTGTTTTAGATTTTACCTTGCCAGCTTTTAGAGCTATGAAAATACTTCTGAGAGCAATCGATAAAATGTGGCATATAACCTTTTGTACTGTGCATTATTTTGTTGGTAAGTACAAGAGGGACAAACCTTTCTGAAACAAAAGCCTGCTGAATGCTTTGTTGAATATGTAAGATGAGGACTTCGAGGCACTCACATGGACCTGAAGGGCTGAGCAAGTGTCCTTCATAGTGACTGCATCAAGGAGTATAGAGGACAAGCAATGTCACAGTCTGAAAGGCAACTGCGGCTTCAAGTCTACACCAATGTACAGAAATAAAATGAGTATAGTTACATATGTACAGTAAAAAAAAAAAGTTTTAAAAAGTAAAAGTTTAGAAATATCGGTGAGGAGGGAGTTTCTCTTTGCATTCAAATTTCCCAATCACTGTTCTCGCCTCCCTACCTGACCGTCGTGCCACAGAAAAAAAGAACATCCAGAGATGCAATTGAAAGACGAGACAGAACGCAACACAGAACATGAGACAGAGATCCACAGAGAAAGCAAATCAGTGAGACAATATGAGAGAAAGAGAGAGGCCTCAATTTTTCATACAGCCCATTTTATTTCACCTAAACCTGAGAATCTTAGCCACCCCCAGGGCCCACAGGACCTCAGATCAAACAGAAAGAGTCCTCGAAACACACGGCCCCGATTGTTCTTTCCCCACCCTGCAAAATCCCCCCACTTCCACTTTGAAATGAAAAGAATAAACATATTATTCTAAATGAAATACCCAGACCCATGTTTTTCCATGGCTAATATCCTGTACGAGATGGCTGATGCAAAATAGGCAGGAGAGCCTGAGAACGGGACGGAGCACAGAGGGAAGAGAAAAATCCCCCTCTTTCTATTTTCCCTTAAGAGACTGATGAAGGCCTGGCGAGATGAGAGAGAGAGAGACAGACATAGAGACGTGAGAGAGAGAGAGAGAGAGAGAGAGAGAGGGTAACGCAATCCTGACTGGCGCAGGACCAACAGCAACAAAAACATTTAGATAACCGCGCTCAATAATGAACGATTTCAATGAGGACAAAAATTACATTTCCTACAGATAACATGCCCCCTTCCCATAACAGAGCCAAAAGAGCCCCGAAACCACGTCATGCTCAACAGTGGTGCACTGGAGTATTATGTTAGGGGAGGGTTGTAGTAACTATATTAGTATCCTTTTACCCCGCCAGAGACAGTACTTTACTGGTTGTAAGAAGATAGAGTTGGCAACGCTGAGAGAGACAAGGAGAAACACAGACCCTGTATGACAACTTGACTAGTTTCACTGGAAAAGCAACAAATCACTCCTCAACCGAACTCGGCCTGAGCTATAACACTACCGCTAGCACGGCTCAAACGATTACCGATCTGCAATACACACTACAAGGGCCACTCAAAATAACACTCCACATACACATAACCAAGGATCGCTGCAGCGCACTTGATCCTCACAGGTGGTGCAGGTCACAGTGAGAACACCATCCCCACCTTTCCCATCCACTAAGCACTCACTTCCTTTCATGCCAAAGTCTGTCAAGTTGTTGAGAGGGGAAGAGGCAAGAAAAGAGGAGATATAGCGTGGAAAGGAGGCAGAGAAAGAGAGAGGGAGTCTTTGTCCTCCTCCACTCAGCTCCAGCACGTTTCCTCCTCGGGTCTGGCCAGCATTAGCATATGAAAGGCGAGGGAAGGCGTGCAAAAGGTCAAAGAAAGAGGATCCTGTCCAATGAGAGACAACAAAAACAGGCCACACCGGCCTTTGTGGCGTTCATGTTCTCCACTACCCAACCTCACGCCCCTCCCTCGACCCTGGATCATTTCCATACGCCAGATGCAATAGCAATGATGACGGTTGATCATAAATTACTCACAAAGTCGAGTCGGGTCATATGGAAGTCACGGTGGCAATTTTAAGCTGCGTCACCACCCTTGTGCCCCCTCCTACCACTACAACCAGAGCTCTCACACACGCAGGCATACACATAAAACACACCTGCCTCGCAATTCCACAGTTCCCTCTACCCAGACGATATCCGACCAAATCCTTAGCAAACATCTCAATAAAGGAAAATGTAAGAACAGTGTAGTTTGATTTGATCCATAAAAGCCGCTCCCTTCCTTCCATGTAAATGCTACCTGAGCCACATCCATCCACTACATAATTGCACACTCCAGTGCTTTAGGGATGCAGTTTAGTATATACATGGAGGCTTAGGGAGCCCGGAGTTTACCAGTCTCCACACTTACTCTATTATCATACATATTGCCTCACATGACAGCTTCCATCTGCTGGCATCCGAACAAACAGCCAAAAACACCGGCCTGGTGTTTCCGGGGTCCTCTCCAGCAAACACAGTCCTCTACCGGCAACAGCGGCCAGAGACAGAGGGACTGGAGGGGGAAGAGAGGGAGGGAGAGAGAGAAGAAGGGTAGAGCATTTCATCTCTCTTTCATCTCTGTCACCCAGTCAAGCGTTCAATGCCCCATTCAGCGCCTGCCCAGCATTATGCAAAATAATGCTAATCCCCTTTCCCGTGCTTTCACACTTGTATAAACCGCCGTTCCTGCCTCTGAAAAGCAATTATATCAGTTTACGTTCCTGTCAAAAAACAGGATTAGCATGCAAGTACTAGTAGCACCAACTAGGCCCAATCTCTATCCACCTTTGGCTAGCGGGAAGCACAGAAAATTAAATGTTTGTCCACCCTCCCCCTTAAAAAAGAAAGTCCTGCTGCTCGGCTGGGGGTAGCTATAAAGATGTGTTGTAATTAGATATTTGGATGCAATGAAAAGAAGGGCTGAAAGTTTCAAAGGCAGAACCCCTTGTCCCTGTTATTTAGGGCCCAAGCTTTTCTCTGCCAGAATCTCAGTCTTGTACAATGATCAAAAACAAATTCAGCTATCTCGCTACACACGGCCATACCAGTCTCACAGTCCCAGTCTCACTTCACAGATGGCAGTGTGTTACACGTGTGACACACGCAGACTGACACACACGACACACAACTGAACTGTTGTCGTCCCCTCCGACACATTGCTGCCACATGCGCACAACCTTGCCAATGCACGGGTGCACATGCAAACACACACACTGAGCAGACAAGGAAAGATGGCAGAGTATTTTTGAATATGCAAATGCTCGTACAAGCGGAACGTGTGTAAATAGGAGTCATTGTGTGCTGGTTTAATCTGGACAGTCGGGCCTCTCTCTCTCTCTCTCTCTACCCCTCTCATGTTTTGGGGGGAGAAGGATGCATACCCATCCCGACGGACGACAGATCAGGGGACATTAGTCAGCACAATTAGCCAGGTCGTCATGGCGACTAATGAAATTTGGCAAAGCGGCCAGCCAGAGACTTAAATGAGCTAGCTGGTTATGTGCTAGCACGGGGGGCTGGCTGGCTGGCTGGCTGCTGGCTGGTTGCCTTACACACACCCATTATTCTCTTTTCTGCCGTGGTGGTACAATGGAGTCACTTGTATCTCAGCCGATACCCACCGGCGGTACAAGCTCTCCGCCTGACAATTTGCATATGTTAATATAATTAAGTGCTAATTACACTAAAACTCGCATATTCACAAGCACCCTCCCCGGGAGCTACGGAGGGGCTTGATCTCGTTCCAAGTCTTTAACCCTCCTCCGCCTCTCGCTCAGTGTGTGTGATAGAGAGAAAGTGTGTGTTAGCGGTGGTGCCCCAGGGCTGACAAAGGAAGCCCCCCTCTTTGAGACATAATGCTGAGCTGCTGCGGACTTCTTAGCTTCTCCCCCTACAGGCCTCGCTGAACCAGGAGACCCTGACACTACTACTGCAGACCGTCACTCCTCTCTCCCTCTCACACACACACACACACACACACACACTACTTAACCAAGAGAATATCACACCTTGATGTATCTAAAATATTCAGCTGTTAGATAGCTCTTTGCATGAAAAAAAACATGCTTTGAACAGTTGCATAATACATGTTGCATAAAACACTATCTATGAAAAAACCTAAGAAAGAAGTGTGAAAGAGAGAATCTGAAAAAGACAATTTGGCCCATCAGAGTCAAATGCGATTGGTGCAAAACACTGGCTGTGTGTATATGTCTCTGGCAGGGATTGTAACTACACTGCTCCAGCTTGGAAATCTTAAAATGAAGAATTTATTTTTACTTTGTAAATTCAACCACCCATCACTTGTGTGAGGAGAATGCTGGATACGTTCAATATTGAATCTCCTCAAGGCTGGTGACCAGAATGATAGCAGTTATTTGAGCCATAGATAAGAGACAAAAAATCTACATGATTCCCCCCAGTGAGTATGCGTGTATGGATGTGAGAGTGTGTGTAGGCCTGCCGTTTTGATAATGGAGGACAGGCGGTTGTGCTTTTCACATCGTAATGGCCGTGAATCAGGGAGGAAGCCAAGCGGTCGTGCTACAATTAGAGCTCTTTTGTGCCTCTTCCTCTGTCTCTTTCTCCCTCTCTTTTCGTGTTTTCACTCGCTGACACTCTCCCTATCAAGGGTATGTTAAAACAGTCTACTCTGCTCTGCTGCAAAGGCTGAATGGGGGGG
>NTHP01000085.1:1328423-1362102 GCA_003416845.1 Oplegnathus fasciatus | reverse complement strand
TGGGGGGAAATTCACACTGTGCTGCTGCTGGACACGCACGTACACACGCACCAGATGGTACAGGAAGGAGGATTAAATAAACACACATGCACAGACACACACCTATTGGCAGACAGACGCCTCTGTGTGCACTGTCCCTTAATGAATGTCTATGGGGAGTCAAAGGGTCCAAGCTCATTTAGTTGACTCTCAATGAGATGCAGCATTATGACTATGGTAATACGCTCCTCCCTTCCCCAATAATCATACACAGGTCATTGTGTCAGAGTGATTCATTTCTATCACACACATACGCCAGATGTTATTACGCAGGAGAGTAAATCTCTCCAATGGATGTCGATGGGCTTCTATGCAAAAAAGGCGAAAAGTAGAGGAGAAGGAGAAGAGGAAAAAAAAATATTGTTTGCAGTCCGGCGTGTAGTAAGCTATACTGTTCGCTCAAGCATGACGGCTGGTAATGCAGGTTTGGATGTAGCTCTGTGTGTGTGTGTGTGTGTGTGTGTGTCTTTGAGGGGGGAGCTCCCCTTCGCTAATACCTGCTACTCGGATTACCACAGCGTCTTAAGTATTCAACCGGACTCATATTTTCCCTTTCTGCCTTTTTAGCCAAATTGGCTGTCTTTACACTGTAAAGCAGCGATATAGCCCTCCTTACTAAGGGCCTATGGGGGATCCACGAAGAAGAACATTAAAATGCAGCGATAGCCTTGTTGCAAAGCTCCTCTCTATTTCTTTCTCTCTCCCTCTCTCTTTCTGCAGCAAAGGCTTCTAAATCATCCAGCCTCCTCTATTAGACGGGAGACTTATTGAGGTAGAAACCATAAAAAATGAAGAAGGGAAATTTAATCCCTGAAATATTGATTTGCACATTAATATCAGATAGGCAGAGGGCAATCTAGCCGGGTGGAAATGACACATTGTCGACCCCTAGGAGAGGCCCGAGCCAATCTTCTAGCTGCATGTGTCTTGGGCCCAGGAGTTATAGGACAGACTCAGCCCCTGTCTCCCTCTCTCTCTCTCCCTCTCCCATCCTCTCCTCCTCCCAGTACCCTCTCATCCCTCTCGCCCCCCCCTCCATCCGCACCCTTAATGAAGGCTGCAATGCTGAAAATGCATTAGCTTTTAATAATCAAGAAGCATTTTCAAGCCAACAGCTATTGTCCTCCCAGGGCTGTCTGCCCATCTCTCACACTATATGTTTTTTTTTTATCCCTCCCCTCTACTGCTACGGGTAAAAAGAACGTTACAAGCTGCTTAACTAACATGCAGAGATATACACACCCAGCCTTTGATAGTACTAAGACATCCTGTACAGAAAAACAAAAACAAGGGGCCTGGTCTTCTGCAAACATAAACCTCAAAAATTCTCTCATTTGCAAGACAAGAAAAATAACATAGAGATTCTATTATTATAGAGTGAGACAACACCATCATTAACTGATGAAATTCACTGCAATTAGACAGGATCATCTCCTCTCATAATTTCACTTTTTTGGGGGATTTTTTATTATCAGGCCTAGGCTGTATTTTTGTAATGAAATGACGGATTTTATGCAGATGCAATTAAAGCGTCTGACTAGAGATAAGATCCACCCTGTCCAAAAAAACATCACTGTTCATAGTTAAGCGATCTAAAAAATTGATCTGATTTAAGTTAACATTTAATTGATAGGAAAAGAGGTAATGTTTCTATTGAATTTAGTTTTTTAATTTAAATATCTGCTTACGTCTTCACATATAGTAAGGATGATAATAAACAATAATAATAAGATTTATAAAATTGATTAATTCTTATTTTTAAAGCAGTGATAACGGTCCTCATTTTCTGTTTAAGATTCTACAGAAAATCCCGTATTTTGATTAAAAAGTAGGCTTACAGTCTGTAAAAACCTGTACGCATCCAATAATCCAAACAAAATTTAAAGTATAATACATTTGCATAAACTGCTCTAAAAGCCTCTATTTTCGGGGGAAAATACGTTCTGAAATCCATATAAAAAAGCCAGAAAAGCCGTGTATAAATAGAGACAGTCCCGTAAAAAGGTCGCCTACCCTATGCACCGTTCATTTGGAGCGTATACAGTCTCTCCACGCACACACACTCACACACACTCACTACACCGTTACATACCCGGGTTGGAGACTGACTGGCCCCTTGGCCCTGATGTTTTGTTTTTTTTCCTCCCGTGCGATCGATGTCCCCCCTGTCACTGTCGCGTCCCAATCCGAGCCAAGTCTATACCTCAAAAAAACTGCCATCAGGGCGCAAAAATACCTGAGAACCCCTTCCTCTGCGCTCTGTCCCCTCTAAATTAATACACAACAACAATAATCGACAACTTAAAGAAGATGTTGCAACCCGCATCTCTGGGAATTAAGAGAGGGACAGTTTATATAAGGAAATTATAAGCCCACCGACGCGGATGGGGACCGAGGGTGGAAATGGAACTTGCACATTATGGATGGAAGGCGGAATTTAAAATGTGTTAATATCAGTAAATAACAATAGAGTATGAGTTTTGGATACATTCTGGTCTTTCAAATGCCGGTGCTAAAGAAAAACAGGGGACCCAGGAGTTGGCTGGCTCTAAAGGGATTCGCCGTTCTATCAGTAGCCCAGCGATCGGTCTCCCTCCTGGGCGACGCAGCCACCCACGCCTCGGTAAAGTGAGACTACTTTAAAAGCGCAGCAGGTAAAGATGTGTGGACCATGATCGGCAAATGCACGTTGCCTTTGTGATGACCATTCAATAAAGGTTTTACCTCGACTATTTCAAAGATATACACTTAACACGGAAGGGGATCGTGTCGGGATCGTGTCACTTCGGCCGTGAATGCCTGGAAGGTGCATGAAACCCGATGTGTTAAAAACTGGCTTTGAGCGCCGCGGTGCATCCAAATAACCTCTTCAAATGAAATATCTGATGGTTGGGGACTGAAATGAGGAGTCGAGAAGTGAGGGAAAACATCAAGCCGGACCCCGCGACTAGAAACAAGCTCAAAGCGGACATGTCCGAGGGATCGGACTCCTGGAAAGGTAACACCATGTCCGTACTGCAAAGCCACAAAAGGGGAGAAACACTCGTCTCGTCTCGTTATATCTAACGTGGAGCATTCGGTGTATCTGTCCACCGCACAATCTCAGTAACAATCGTATAAACTTTGCGAAAGGCAGGTCTGGACGTGATATCCTACTGTAATACCACGGACACATGCGTAAGAACGCCTCCGACCCTGTCAGTCGCTTGCTTTATTGTAGCCAAAGCGCCGGAGTTGCACTAACATCACGATATCCGCCTGTATTCTGGACTAAAAACACCCAGCACCTGTTATCCAAACAGCCCCGATGTCAAAGATCCACCAGCGAGATAGATAATCGATACCCGACCCCTAAATTTAACACACACCCCAAACTACTCAATAAAAGTTAAAGGGAGAGGTGGAAAGGAAAAAACTTACTTTCTTCCCCCTCCAAAGCCGTCACCTCCGCTTCTCTCTTTGCTCTTGGGTGTATAAAACAGTCACATCCAGCGGCTTGCGTAATTGGACAATCAAAACGTGGAAAAACAGGGAAAATTACAATAATCCTCCAACTTTATATTGGGAAAAGGGGGTAAAACCACAAATGTCAAGCGTTTAGAGAGCTATCCCTTATTTTGGTTCCGGTGGCGGTGAAACGACGTGTCGACGGGCTGCCTCGCAGTTTCTCTTGTGGACGGGGGTCGGGAAACGGAGGAAAGGAAATGAAAATCCGATATGTCTTTATTCTGCTAATTATTATCGTTTTAGCCCTGTTTAAAAAAATGGCTGATTAAGTTGAGTGCGCATGTCTTTGTGTGTCTATTTCCCGATATGCACTCTGGGAATGGGTAGAGAGACAGAGAGAGAGAGAGGGCGAATGAGAGAGAGAGAGAGAGAGAGAGAGAGAGGGAGGGAGCAAAAGAGAGACGGAGAGGGAGGGAGAGAGAGGAGAGAAGTGTAATTAGTGAGTTGATCAACAGTCTCCACATTGCAAATGACGCGCACACGGAGCCCTGGCGGCCGCATAGGTCTATGCGCGCAGAAAAATCCTTTTGTATGGTTTCTCTCCAAGGGCCAAATCACATGTAGAACAATAGACAACCGCTTCCTGCACAGCAAACAGGCTGGACTTAGAATTACTTACAAGTACTTAGAAGTCATCTTTTTCTCTAAAAACAAGTTTCGCAGATACATTTTTCTGCACTGAAGCGCAGAATGCTCCAACACAGTTTCCCTTTATTTTCGATTGAACAAATATAAGATTACTATTTTGTTCTGCCTATGATGCTCATGTGTGTATTATAACAGATTGATCTGATTGCTTATGACACTATAGGTGAATTACCTTCTCTGAGATGCGCAGAATGAACAGTCTTTGCGGATTCCGTGAAACTATAAAAAATACTTTAAAATACTACCTCATGAGTTTCTATGAGGTTTGATACCATTTATGGAAATGAATGAAAGAGATGAACTTTGTAAATAACATTTTTTATCACTAATGTGCATAAAAACAGACAAAAAAACACCTGAGGGGGAGAATCAAAACCACACAACCGCACTTGCCGCGCATCAAAACTGGCCTACACACAGTGTAAGATACATTTTATAGGTAACATCATTTATACAAAAGCACAAAACGCGGTCACACACATGTGAGTAATTTGCGCTACACATGGGTGCACAGTTTTTGCCTTTTTATATTGTATTCTCTAATAATATACTCGCTTTTTCTTGGAGTGAGGAGACTGTGTCTGATCTGTTGCAAATATGGTACATATAAACATTCGAGCTTCAAAATCAAAGCCACGATGCATCACAGTAATCCACCACATGTTGGAAAGTCATCACTGCCCTTTCGGGACCGCTGAGGCCCCGTGTGGGTTCAATAGAGCCAAACTGCAAAATCCAATACAGGGTCACACAAAAATCCCCTCTCTATTCAAAGCTCCATTCACTGGCGTTTACATTTAGTGTCCTTACAAAGTGCATCGGTCCGTTGGCCCTATATCCTTTCAATGCAAACCGTTTACTGTGTGTTTTCCCCCCGGTTTCTTAATAGTGGCTTTTGGGCAAGAGGAAGACTTTACACAGTCTCAATCGGGGAGAAAATCAAGAGATCTTGTTCGCCTTCATGGAAAAAATCGAAGCTGGGGGTGAATTGAACTGCATGAGCCGGGGCTTGGGATGTGATGATAAGGCTGCTGCTGGCAAGTGAACTACTAGGTCTACTTTGCAGCCACATTGACTGGACTGCACCCACACCAACTGGATCCTTAAGAAGCCAAGAGATCCGAGCCCGACCCGACCCGAGGCTGTTTATTCTGGGTTTAGAGAGGTCTCTGACAAAGGGGGTGGGTGGGTCGAGGTGAGGAACAGAGGCGTCACTTTTCACCCGGATCCAAGGCTCCTGCTGCTGCCGCTACTGCTGCAGCTGCCTCCCTGTCCTCCAGGGGGGTTTTCTAGCCTGTCAGCCTTGGGAGGCGTCGCTCACAGACGGCTTGGAGAATCGAGTCTACCCGCTGCTGCAGCGGACGCGCAAAAAGTCCATCGGGGCCGTGCGTCGATCTTCCCAAAGCTATATGGAGTGGACCTATTTCTCATTTGCGACTTTGTACACCTAAATGGAGGACTTTTGTAGACATAAACCACCGTGATTTTTCTTTTTTTTAAACGAGCATCTCCATTTCTGTGAAAGGATGTACTTATTATCCACTTTCTAGTGATTAAATTTGTGCGCGCTGTTGACATTTTCAGCGGAGTTGCGTTTGTTATTTTATTTGTTTTCAATGAGGAAAAAGAGAAAGTACAAAGCGGATTTAGAGAACTGATATAGGCTACCGCTTATCTTAACCTCCTGCGTTTTGTAAATCCCCCCGGTCTCCACCCTCCCTCTCTCCCCGCAGACGATGCTCTTTCTCCGGAGGACCGCTTGACAATAGACCGCGTTAACTAATATTTCGGCCCATTTCCATATCAGCAGCATCCTCAATTAATTATAGATTTTTATCTGTAAACTCCGGTCTGGTGTCTGTGTGTGCCTGCTTGTGTGTGTCTGTGTGTGCGTGTGCGCGCGAGTGTGCGACTATTTGTGTGTTCTAAAGCAAATAAATTACTAGGACGTTTCTTTGTGGCATCGCCAGAAACGTAGACCAGGATGGCTGAAATTAAACTCTTTTAATTATAGTGTAATTATCAAACTTTAAAGGCGTCGCGTTTGTTTTATTTTCTAATGCATCTATTGACATATGAAAGGCAGCACTGAACACTCATAGTGATCTTATGCCACTTCAGTAGATCAATAACTCTGAATCGTCCGAAGATATTACCATAAAGGCTTGACACACTGGGAGATGCCATGGGATGAGACCATTGGTGGTCCATCAATATATTCTCTGAAGCCAGACTGAAAACCTGGATTGATGTTATCTGTTATAATTTTAAAAATAATAATAACTGTGCCAGCTCTGTAGCCCGTCCTGATGTTTACTACAAACAGTCACCTGGTCAGTGTTTTCTGGATGTGCATACAGACTTCCACCTTGTTTGTCCTATGCGTCGGCGCCCTCATGGGGTTGCATGGCTGACCCCTCTGCCTCATCAGGACACACACAAAAACACGCAAAAGCCCACAGCTCTGACCCGCAACCTGCCACAGTGACCCACTGGCCAACTCTCGCCCAGCAAACACACGCACAAACAAGCTTCATAAAGGCCCATAAAACAGACAATAACAAGTTAAGTGTAACTCTTTCAACGCACGACACCAATGTAAGATTTTGCCTCTCACTCCAGAATAATTAAGACGAATTAAAATGCACTTAAAAATCTTTCTTTCAAAATATGTGCAATAATTAAAACTGCATTTTGTCCACAATAAAATAAAATCTGACACACAGAAATCCTCTAAATATAAAGTCCCTTGCAAGTTGTCACCTGTGTTAAATTAAGGTACAGGGCAACAAAATCAATTAATTGCAAATAAATCAAACAGACAAAAATATCTCTCTGATTTCAGCGAAATTAATGTCTAAGGAAAATGTTTCTTCAACTTGTTTGCTGACAGAAGACTCCACAGAGAAGTGGGCAAAAACAATTCACTCTTTAGCAATAAAAGAAGATAAACGTAGTAAAAACAGTGAAACAACATTAAGTTTTTGCCCATATATGCTCAACATAAACTCTCTCGACGTTTTCACACTCAGCCCTAAAGCCATCCAACAACGGTCCATAAATATGCAATCGTTATAAAAACTTCAAATTTTCCTCCTCTTACCTCTTTTAAATCCCCCAAAAAAGCATAAAGTATAATAAGCCATTGAAAGAGAAGATAAATAAAAATGTAGACTCTCGGTACCTTTGGTATAAAACATTCCGTTTTTCTTCTTTTCTGTCTTTCTCTTGCTCAGTAGCGATCCGATAATAGCATATGGAAAGTGTTTTCAAAATGCCCAGATTTGGCACATTGTCATTGAAAAGAGAGGAGCGCAGTGATGCGGTGCTACAACAGGGGAAATGAGTTGCGGATTGGACGCAGCCCGCCTCGGTGCGGACTTATCCCACTTTAATTTAATATTCCGCAATCACACACACTAGTGATGGCATATAATTCAAGGAGAAATTCAGAGGGAAGGAAATGCTTTTGTGTGTGTGTGTGTTTTTTTTTACACCACTTTATTTGATTAGGAGAGAGGTAGCACAAAATTGTGTCTTTTTCACCCTGTTCCCCTTCTTTTTTGCCTTCCCCATCCCGAGTCAGTTTTCATATTTTTTTATACATGAAACAATAGATATTTATTTGTTTGTATTTAGATCATTTATTTAAAAATCAACAACTCCGACTTCTTTGCGCGTCGGTGTCACACTGGAATCATCCCTAACATAAAATCGAGACCCATAAACGCTTGTTTGTAAAACACTGAACCCAAAATCAATGTATTGGGACATTTCAATCGATTATATAAACGAAAATCCATACGCAACATGAGACCGGTATCAGCCCACTCTTCCGCTCCCTTTTAAAGAGAGAGAGACAGAGAGAGAGAAAGGGAGAGAGAGAGAGAGAGAGACAGAGACAGAGACACAGAGAGAGAGAGACAGAGAGAGGGGAAAAAAGCAAAGAGAAAAAAGAAACAAAGACTGTCAATGCAGCCTTTTGCCTCAGTCACTTAGATCAGGGCTTCTCCAACATTTTCATGTCAAGGAGCCCCAAATGGACACACCTTATGACAAGGGTCCCCATTTAATTGGATTTTGTCCCTGGGACTCCCAATATGTTTTTTTTGTTGTTGTTGTTATTGATTTAGACTTGCATTGTAAACCTGCTGGAAGTGTGGCGCTAATGGTGATACAAGTGAAACCTTTGTTCAGACACATGTTCTCTAATTGGAATAATTTCAGGTTAATGAAATCACAGTGAAATTAAGAAATTCTTCATGTTGCCAGGGGGGGACCCCCTGCATGGCCTTCGCGGACCTTTGAGGATTCTTGAACCCCACTTTTGAGAACCACTGGCTGAGATGTCAGAGTGCTTCCAGATGCACAATGATAGTGCAAGTCCTGATGACAACAATTAGACAGAAAAATGCCCTAATCAAACGGGGCCACACGGGATTACGTTGCATTTCAAGGGTCACGGGGAACCGTTTCAGCACCCCCAACCCACCCACCCCCTTCTCCACACCAAATATCACATTTCAGCGTCACATAACCTACCCGAGCAACAATCAAGCACTTCAGGCACTATAATCAGGTATGCAAATTCCCAGGGAAAGGCATGGACATGATAGCCGGTGCGCACTGTCAGATGAGCTATTGCATAAACTGCGCATTAATATGCAACATGATATGAAGGGTGGTAAGAAACAGGGGGATGGGGACAGAGGGTGGGGGTGGGGGGTAAAATAAGGAGGTGCCAATCATGTAAAATTTACATGGGACCACAGCTGCTAGGGCTCTCGAGCAGGGGAAGAGGTGGGGTGGAATTGGGGGGGGGACTTGAGATTAGGAGACAGAGGAAGGAGGATGGGGTGGAGGTGCAGGGTGGTGGGTCCGTGCAGCCGCCGGTGCCACTCTGTTTATTTGATAAGAGCAATCGATGGCCCCTGACTGTAAAGTCTTTACCCAGATGCAGGCGGGGCAGGGGCTGCCGCGATATTGCTCCCGAAGAAGAACAAGTGTTGTGGCAAGCAAGAAGGAGGAGTAGAAGAAGAACAGAAACAAGAGAGGAGGAGAAGGGTGACTTGGCAGACGTCGTAGCCCGCATTTCGGTCGCTCGCGAGAGGAAATCAACACTGTAAAAGTGCACGCACACGCTCAGAAACACACACACACACACGCACAAATACACACCCTCCCGCTCCCCATGTGCATCTCTCTCACACAACACACACCACCAACACCACTGCTGTTTCCATTCAGTCTCACCTCGCCCTGCTGCCCTCCTCCCACTTGGCCCTTTGGTCCTCCGATCTTTTTCATTGTTGATCCCTCTTTAATAGACACGCGTCCAGTGAGTGTCCTCCATATATGGACAGAGGAATAAAAAGCCCCCCAAAACGGCCTCCTCGTGATGCCCCAACGCACAACGCACATCTACCCGCCTCCAGCCCCGTTCAACGCCAAATTCTATTGATTATCACTCAGATCCACAAACACTTATAGACCTGCAAAGATGCCGTGGATGGGAACAATAGCACCTGTATGTTCCGTACTAAAGAAGAGGAAATTAATCGAAATAACCTGAATGACTCTCAGTTAGTAATTCACCAACTGTTTGCATATTTAAATATTGAGAACTATACTCTAGGAATAAAAGTACAAATAAATAAATGTGCTAAATTGATTAAAAAAAAATCTTCTATTGCACTGTTATAACATATTGTGAAAAAATGCTAAATTGCGGGGAATAGACAATATATTATTAATTATTATTATTATTATTATTATTATTATTATTATTATTATTATTATTATTATTATACACACTGCGTTAAAATAAAGTATTACAATAAAATGTAAGCCAAATTAAAGCAATAAAAATGTAATTTGAAACCTAACAGAAGGCCTGCTATTTAATGGCCTCATGAAAGTAAGACTGCTATACTGTATGTTGTCACTTGGCTTATTAAAGTGCTTTCTTCATGACAACCCAGGAGCTTGGACATGTCAATTTAGTGGTCCGAGAGGTCCTTTCCAGGAGCCCCCACTCTCCCCCTCTCTTGGGGACTGTCACCCCTCCACCTTCCCACCCCATCATCCATCCATCCATGCCCCCCCTCCCCCCGCTTCTCCTCTGAAACTCAGTGGGCCATCCCAACACGGCAAATAACCCGGTCAGCACCGAGAAGTCAGTTCTATGGCAACAGATTGACATCTCGACATCCAAGGGGGAAAACGTCAGGAGCGTCTCATAGCCATGGCTGGGCTTGTTCCTCAAAAAGTAATATTACCCATGACTTCAAAGTAATATTACTGTAGTCCTCTACTCCTTGGCAGCAGGCCTATATTTGTGACAGTGCTGCTGCTAAATTATCCTCCTGGAGATTAGCGTTTTTACGAAACATTTGGATAATTTAATAATTTCATTTGATTTAAATCCCAATTTCTAACAAATGTTCCACTTAAAATGAGGCTATGACATAATTTTGAATAGATTAATACCATTGGCGTAATAAAAAATAATGACCTATTGTTTTAATTAGTAATTGTCATATTTTGACAAAAATGATGTATATGTGGATATTCTTTTCACTACTCCTTATTTGTGTTGCAGCACGTTACAAAGCAAATAGTTACCAGCCAACACTGTTGTCAGCTGTGAGCTTGTACAGTCAGTCAGTCTCCTGCCTGGACGCCATCATCTATCAAGCCAACCAAGTCAACCGGAGGCGCAATGACCAATGCGTAAATGCGCACGGATTAGCGGATGCGGCTCAGACAAATTGGCAACGCTTGGAGCGAAAGAGAGAATAAAGAAAGGAAGAGAGAAAGAGGGGGAGAGAGAGGCGTCATTTTTTGAGGTGTGCAGTGACCCTGAAAGATGCTTGTTGGCTTCTTCACTGCATTGGAAGAGTCCTTATAAGGGCTCTTCATCCTCCTTTCCTAGTGACCATCATTAAACCGGATGACCTGAGTTCAAGCAGCCATTTCTACAAAAATCTACCATGCCAAAGTGTCATTGAGCAAAACACTCCCAGCTCCAGATGTCTATTCTGTGGGTGAGTCTGACCTCTGACCTTACTGTGTTGGGGGCAAAAAACAGAAGATTTTCCCTATGTAGATCAACATGGTTTAACAATTGAATTTATTATTACAGAAAAAAATATTAAACAGCAGCAATCATTATTTTAAAAGCTCCTGGAACTTCAGCTAACGTGTAAAATTATGCACTATTTACTGTTCTTGGATATTAAACACCAAATGAATTCAGCTCTAATTTTCATCATTAACTAAAGTTAAAGTTTCGTAAAAAATAATTAGCACAAAATGAAATGATTAAAAATTAAATGGCAAAGTGTGGAAATGTGGAAATGTGAGAGCTTTGCACTTCCTCATCATGCATGTAAATTTCACACCTGCACATTTAGTGCAACCAAGAAAGAGATAGATAGATTTTAGAGAGCAAGAGAGAGAGATTACTTTGTATTATAATGCAAAGTCAATATTGTTTTTATGGAATAAACCCCATAACTTGAACTAATTCACAATCAAACAAGCAAACAAACTGTGGATAACAGTGAAATGGTGCAAGCAACCCCTTAACGCACACACACACACACACACACAAAGACACACACAAACACAAACTCTGTTATGTTTTCAATTTGGGTTGAAATGTAGACATTTTCCCTTGGTTGCATAACTGCCATCCGTATCGCCCCTCCCTTCAATTAAATGCTATTTCTCCCAAACAAAATGTCAGAATCATTCCACACAGGGTAGTTCAACAGTGATTTGTTCTGAAAGCTATGTGTCTTTCTCTGAGATGGTGTGTGCATTTTTTTGTGTGTGTGTGTGTGTATGTCTGTTTGTGTGTCCTGACCTCAATTCTAACTGGGTTCACAAAGGGACGGAAAAAAGGTGCCTAAAAATACATTTAATTCACAATCAGCCCAACTGAGCTGAGAATGACAAATCCTTTTAGAACGCCACACAGTGAGATCTGAGATTAGAAAACATAAACACACACACACACACATACATGCACGCATGAAGTCGTGCAAACCACACACGTGCATGGACACACAAAAGACAAGGTAAAACACAATCAGCTGTGGAAATTCCAAAATGAATTATATTGCAAAACGATGTGCTTTGGGAAAAAAAAGTATTTTGAAGGCATGACTGGCCTGAAAACTAAAAATACCACACACATTTTTACTTCATTGTTAAAGTGGATAAATATTGAAAGAATAATTCAAAGAAAACTAAAATATTCCGTCCAGTTTCTTCTGATGAATACGCAATTTTTTGCTCCACCAAAGGTAATAATGAATTCTTAATTTTAGAGACTTAAATGAATAATATAGGTACATTTTTTTAAACAAATGTTATTATTTTTGAATGGGTGTCCTGTAGCAGCTCAGTGGAAAAATAAAATTAAATCAAAATACCAGACAATCTTGTTTGGTAATGAAAAGTGTGTAAAAAGTGTAAAAAGCACACATTTTTTTGCCACTTGTCAATTTATTTAAAGCGATAAAACTGCTGCACTGCAGTCGTTCATTTTCTCTGTATATACACCAGCGCATGGACACTCTGCTCAAGTCCACCGGCTCAGAGTGATTCCAAGATGGCCGTGCACCTGTCATGGAGGTGGATTGTCCTGATTATGTATGGAGATCACCTCAAGGCCTCTGTAAGCTATGAAGAGCATGCACACCTCGAGTTGCTGGTTCAACGCTGGTCAAAAGCCTACCGTTTTAAAACCGCTGACTGCCCCTTAGAAAGAAAGGATAAACCCTGGCAGTGTCTCCTTTTTCTCTCTCTCTCTCTCTCTCATGCTTCCTTTCTCTTTCTCTCCATTGCCCTCTCTCTCGCTCACTCTCTCTCTCTCGCCCCCTCTCTTACATCAGAAGCGCTGAAATGCACCCCAGGGCCAAATCGCACAGAACAACCCCTCTGAGCCAGAGAAAAAAGCTGGAATCCGTTTGCCCTGATATTTCACCAGCACCAGCCAGGAGCGAGGGGAGAGGGAAAGACAGAGGGAGAGAGAAAGGGAGAGAGAGAGAGGGAGAGAGAGGGGAAAGAGACTGGGGCAGAGAAAAGGGGATAGATGGGAAAACGGCAGACCAGGGCTGTATTTATTGGGGGTGTGAGTGCCACGCTGTAGGCTGTGGGATGGTCGGGAGAGTGCAAGGTGTTGCTGTTAGGTGTGGTTGGGTTTACAGAAAGGGAAGAGCATGCATAGATAGGATGGTGGAGGAAAAAAAAGAGGGAGAGATGGAAGGATTGGTCATGCGCAAGGTAAGAGAGAGGCTTTGTTTGATTGTATGTGGGAGGGGGGGGTGAGGTGGGGATGAGGGGATGGGAGGGTGGGGGCTGAAGCTGTCGTCTGTGGGGTTATTATTATTGCAGGCAATCTTTGTGTGTGTGTGTGTGTGTGTGTGTGCGTGTGTGAGAAGGAGAGATGAGGAGATATGAGATTCAGCTGCGGGGTCATTATTTTTTTCTGACGCATGTCATGAGGCTAAGAGAAGGCTTGAAGTCATACACTTTCTGACATCACTGATCATGCAGGCTCATATGCAAACTTAACAAGAATTTGTCACTCAGGTACCAGCTGAAGCACTGACTAGTGTGTTTTGGCCACTTATTGATCTATCGATTTGAGCATGAGGACTGCACTCAGATACAGTATGTGACATCCGGTGCACACATGAACAAGCATACACACGCAAACACAAGTAGGCCTTGCTGATTAACATCTCTCCCACTAGCTCAATAATAACTGTAAGGAGAACAGACTACCATAACAGTGTAGAGAGAACTGATAAGAAAAAAAGGGCAGAAATATATAAAAGGATATAGGGTTTAAATGAAAGACAGAGTGGAAGAGCGGAGTGGGAGAGAGGAGCATTTTTTGCCATTTCACCCAGTTTAATAGGAGGACAGTTAATGGGCCTTTTTTATCGGGCACAGGCATCAATCAAGAGGTGTCAGGCGGCCGCTGAATCTGGGCTGTGGTCCTCTTCACAGATGACTGATTAGCAAGCCAAAATCACCAGATCCATCTTCCGACGGTCACTTTTATTACAGTCATTTTTAAAGTGACAGCAACCTGCCTTGTCTCACAACACTGGCCACCGCATATATATTCTCATCTTCTCTCCCCCTCTCTCTTTCCCTCTATGCATCTGTCTTCCTCTCTTGCTCTGTCGCTGGGTATTTGGTCAGTCACTCTCCTGTTGTTTCTCCCNNCCCTTTTCTCCTTCTCTTAACTACTTTTATCTGACTTTCTTTCTGTCTCTCTCCGATCCCCCTCCCCACCCCACCCCCTGTTGGTGCTACACGTATTCTCTCACTCTGCTGGGCAGGTTGAGGGGAAGCGGGGTCAGGGAGGTGTGGAGAGAGACAGGGGAAAGAGGGGAGAGAGAAGAGAAAATAAGACCCCCTCCTCTTCCATTGTCTGAAGGGTGTGTTCTGAATCCCTATATCGTTCGCTCTCCAGAGATGGCGAGAAATTCGTTTTGCACAGTTCCCCCGCTGTCTTACATTGGAGGAGGATTTCTCCATTCCCAAGCACAAGATGAATGTAAATGAAACAGTTTCAGCGTGGAGTGTGTTGGTCACAGCTGCATTTACATGGCTGCACTCTGCAGACAGCATTTTAAGAAACAGACAGGGTGACATTAAAGTTGGAGGCCAGGGAGTGTTAAAATGTGTTTTTTGGGGCCAGGATGTAATAATATGTTGCTGGGAAAGGGGTGTCAGGAGACTGTCTTGGGGTAGAATTTTGTTTTGGAGCTTGTCAGTCAGATTTCTCATCCTTTCCTGCCTCAGTTTACTTACAGGCTGCGTTCAAAATAAATCACTGCATCAAATAATCATCGTGCAATCATTCAAAATGGCAGCTGAGCTATGTTTACCCAACGGTTCGCGTACGTGTGTGTGTGTGTGTGTGCGAGCGAGTGTGTATGAGGCCAGGCTCTAAAGAGCACTCCTGTGTCTTGGCAGGAGATATGCTAATCGCAACTGACATCAATCTGAAAAACATCAGCCGAAGTAACATGTGTCTAAGATTACATTTACAACCTTCTGAGCAAAGAGGGACAGAGCGCACACACACACACATAAACACACACAGAGAAGGAAAAGTGGGTCAGGTAAAACAAGCAAACGTATTTCAGAGACAGCCTGCCATTTGCGATGTCCTCAAAAAACAACTGATTGAACAGCTTGTCGAAACATTAAGGCTCAAATTTGAAAGCTTTGGAGTCGTCTTAAACACAGGAAGGATTATTCTATTAAACAAATGTGGCCTTTGTTTTTCACTGCCCGCTTAAATACTGAAAGCTTTTAATACAGAGACACAAAAAAGCTATCACTCAGGCGTTTAAAGTTAAGGTTATGAGTTCCTTCCTTTGTGTTTTAGAAGGGGTGGAGGGAATACGTCATTTTTTTTCAGGCTGTGATATGCATTAGAAGACAACCTGGGTCACATTTTACAGTGAAGCACCTGAACATCAGAGCGACTCAGGCGGGTGTAAAATATGTGTCCTGCTAAAACCCATTTGGATAGGACCCTTAGATGTGTGTGTGTTGGGGGGGGGGGCAGGCAGATAGACAGAGAGACATACACACACAGGAAATCATAGTAATGGTGCTAGCAGCTGTGGCTTGCTAAGTGAACACATACGACTGTAGATATACTGGATCGGTCTTCCCCTAAGCTTGGGATCAGATCTCTGTGTGTGTTAGTGTGTGTGTGTAGAAAAGGGGCTTTCATGTCTCGATATCCCTGTATTATAGAAAGTTTGAATTTGCACTTAGAACTCTTACATACACACTCAAGATTCTGATTCATTTGTCTCAACTGAAAAGCATCAAAATTGAGGCAACAAACTTTGTCTATGATTAGTGTCTTCCTCTCTCTCTCTCTCTGTCTCTCACGCACACACTTATATACACACTTTCAGTCTATCTGGAGGGCAGTGGGGCACTCAGGGGTCTGACAGTGAATTCGTCCCGAACATCCGCCAATAAAAGATCGCTGCAGTATTTTACGCTAGAAACGTTTGATGACAAGCAGTAACTAGCGTGAAATTCACCCTAGATTAAATGTCCTAGGAGTTGTATTCCCATCCGGCAAATACACACATCTGTGAGCATGTAAGACTGCACACACACACACACACGCGCGCGCACACACAAGCTGTAAACCTCAGTCAGGGTATACCCCTCAGCAGGGGGAAGGCACAGGAAACAAATATAAATCCTGAGATGCACACACATATGGACATACAGTACACTCGTGCACACACACTGACATGAGCAGACATATATACTGGATATATACTACATAAATACATGCACACATCGGCATAGAGAAACACTAACTTACTCACAGGCGTTCAGACTGGAGACACACCGGGGGGCAAATCATAGCAGGAGACTTGTAGCGTGTTTGGCTGATTACCAGTTGAGCAAATAGCAGAGAGTGCATGCTCACACTGCCACCTCCATCCTCCTACACACACACACACACACACACACACACACACACATACTCACACACACACCTGTTTCTTTGTTGGTTAGTCAGTGTGCTGATTATTATAATTACTATAAGTTTTGCTTTTCTCCTCTTTTTTTCGATTTTGCTTTATATTTGTCTCGGCTGGAGAAAAAATTACATCCGACCTCACCAGGCACAAAAGATCCGAGCGGGATCTCAAGACACCAAATTACTCAGTTAGGCAGGTAATACTGAAGTCAAGAGGGGGGAAAAAATGAAGGGGTGTTCATACAAAATGATTATTGGTGTGTTTTGATGAGAGACATTACCTGGATTTAAATCCGACTATTAAATAAAGTAATATTTGTTAAATTTCTTGGATTTCTTTGCACAATGCTCTGTTTATCAGTGTTGTTGAGCTGAATGGGTGACGGATGAGGACAGAAGTGCAGAAGGAAAGCTGTGACAGAGTGAGGTATAGGATGAGGGAAACAGAAAGAAGAGCAAAGTACTGTAGTTAACTTTTAGCGGGTATGTGTGGCATGGTTTCCTGGGAGGTCTGCCTCTTTCTCAGTCTTGCTGACACTATAGAGCTCTCCTGCACGTGTAAAGCCTCAGACTCTTGATGGACCACTACGAACTGCAAGGCAAGGGTCACGTGACCGACAGAGCCAGCCGTCTGTAGGCTAGTTTTCGGGAGCCTTGCTACTGCTAGCTTGTCCACTTGTACTGTAGAGGACGGTAATGAAGGACAACTGCTCTTGAAAAAAAATTGTAAAACTCTGTCTGCAAAGGCAAAAACACATTCAAGTTAATTTTTTCACTTCTATTTAGTTCTGATAAATTATGATCAAGTAATGCAAAAATGTAAAAATGTAAAAATATAAAAACGACAATTAATGTTATGGGAGAAATTAGCTAAAGACTTGGAAGCCAACCTCCCTTTAAAATATATTATATCCATTATGAATATTCATGAGAATGAACTTTTAGTTAATTGGGTTTTGAAAACCACATTTAAGGATCCCTTAAATAAAAATTACTTTCAAGTTTCAGTATTACAGTTCGGCTATCACTGAATTTTCCCTCCCCTTTCCTTATTGTGTGGGTCTGTCACCCAGCAAACACAAATAAACCCACTGAAATGTGTCCATCGTAACATTCTGAAAATAAAAACTCAAAATAACATTGCAAACCCACACCACTGTGGTCTATAAGATAATCCTGTAACAATATCTGGCATGGCCAATAGTGGTCAGCTGGCAATAAACATGCTAGCAGATTAGCTCGCTAGCGGTAATGCTGGCACGGCCACCCCCACCAGTCACATGACCCTCACCCTTGCATGTTGCAGCGGTCCGTAGAGAGTCTCCCGCAGAGAGGCAGAGTTGGCTCGGATTCAGGCCATGTGAAATGCATAAGCTATATTCTAATATAATTTAATTCTGTAGGGTGAGAACCATATCCCACAACCTAATGTGGGCTCTCTCTTTCTCTTCTTTCATTTACTCTCCGTCTTCCTTTTTTCTTTCACAGACTGAGTACAGCATCTGTTTCTTTATCTTTTTATAACTTTATATTTCTTTACTTTCCCCCACAGTTTGCCCCACTATTCACTTTAGAATGTTTTAATAGGACTACAAAACTGCCTTGTGGATCTATTTATTATTTTATTATGAAAATTTTTATAAAAAAGTTTTACATTATTTTGCGTTTAATGCCAACATTTACTAAATCTTAAATGCCTGTCTTGGTTTTAATATTTTAAAAGACACATCACACACAGTTTGAATAGTTTTAAAATGTGAAAGTGGAAACGAGCATCCGTTTAGCCTAGTTTGGAGCACAATCATATCAAGAAACAGTACATATATCACGATAAATTTAATAAAGTCCATTTGAAAATCCACCACATTGGGACAATTTCATATATACAGTACGTAATGCCTCCTGGTTCTTATGCAAGGCTTCCTGCTGTTCTCATGCAGGGAAAGTCAAGGCGGAGTATGAGGAGGTCAGGCAGAGGTAAGCCTAAATAAAGTCTCTAACTGGGCTGCTTTACAAGCCTTAGTTAAAGATATTGATTCAGTCATAAAAACGCAACATTCTGCTTAGTGAAGAGAAAGTTGCAGTTTACAGCTTGTATGTTCATATCATCTCCTGGCATGTGTTTCCCTTACCACAGTTATGTGCTATAATTACATTAGACTTATGACCTTTCAGAAGAGCGGGAAGGGGCAAAAAAAATCCTTGAACATCTTAATTCGATCCGTTTCAAACAAGAGAGGCCGATTTTGGGAGAGGAGGAGGAGGCTGCACACATAACATATTACAAGGAGAGCGTTGCCAGCTAAAGCGGTGCCCTGTTTTTTATTTTCACTTCATATTCTTCAATGAAAGGTTCTTTTGTTGTCTACTGGCTGATTGACTTTAATGAGAAACATTCCATTGTAGCGAACGTTGGTTTTACAAACTGAACTTTGTGTTCCTCTTACTTGTTTTCAAATTAGATTCAAAAAAAGGGACACGGCGGGAGAGGCAGGGCCCGGCCGTTTGGGATCACAACAAACATGACATGCACATGCACACAAGCACGCCCAAGTCATTCATACATACTCACACACAATGCTTTAATCCCTTATCCTTTACACTCCAAACTGTGTTATCGGCCGTAAAGAGAATTCAAAAAGCATGACTATGACAGAGAAGGAGGAAAAGCAATATTTAGAGGAGGAAGGGGAGGGATGAGAGGACAGGATAAAGGATTTTGTTCTAACTATGCAACTGTATTCAACTTGATACTCTCACGGTATTAAACATGGTTCAGTTATAAGGCTGCAAGTGTGTGTGTGTGTGTGTGTGTGTGTGTACATGTGTGTGTGTGTGTGTGTGTGTGTGTGTGTGTGTGTGTGTGCGTGGTATCGACAAACTCAGCCCTTGATCTGTGAAGAGGAGGTGATGGTGTCTTAAGAGTTGGTTGTGCACAAATTGTGTAGATTTAACCACTGGAAACAATCACGTAGTGTTTGTGTGTGAGCATGAGTGTGTGTGTGTGTGTGTGGATAGAGCCACTGAAAGCAATTCCTCAGAATAACTGGTGAGTTGGACTACCTGCTGGCATGAGCTAAGCTGTAGATCGATAACAAGTGTTAGTGCGTGTGCGTCTGTATATGTGAAAGTGTTTGTCGTATGTTTATGTGTGCGTGTGGGTGGGTGGGTGTGGGTGTGGGTGTGCATATGTGTGTGCTGAGGCATCATACAGTTACTGGAACACTTACTATATTTGGCTCCCTCAATGCAACATCAGGTTTTATGAAAGCAATCCATCTGAATCGCGGCAATAAATTTCCATCAGCCGACAATTTCTTAAGTGAAACTAACAAGTGTTTCGAAATTCTTTATAAAATTACATCTCAGCTAGAACAGATTAGATGTTACAACATTTAGGTCAATAATACAGTTTAGAAAACACACCGGATCAATAAACGCACATACGCACACAGCCACGCACACATGCACACACACATACACACATACACAGATTCAGTTGCCATGGTGTCTTATGCTTTTTGCATGTTCCTGTCACATCACTGACGTGTGTGTCATGTGCTGAAGGGCATGGTGACCCAAACAGCCGGCAGCCTTTCCTCAGGGGTGACACGTCCATTACGCTCTAACAACGGGGACAGCCAGCGTCACAGGCCCGGTTCAACCTAAAAACGGGCTTTGACAGCCTCTCTGGCACTCGTCTGCATACTGCCACTGCTCCTGCATCACCGAGAATCATTTCTAAAAAGATTTCAACATATGTTTGAATTTCCACAGCATCATTTCAATAGGTGTCACGGGTGCAATGTTCATGAAACATGCAAAAGGCCCTGGAAACCTTCAACCTATTGGCCTTTACTTTCGGCTGGTTGCTGCCAAGCTTAGCCGCAGGCAAATAAAATGCACAGTCATGTGATATATTATAGAATATATTATAGAGTGTTAGGCTGTGATCAGATAGGACAGCTGAGTGAGTGCTGTGAGGTCCGGCTCTGATCCATCTCTGTTGGTTGGTCAGATCTGATAGGTGCTCAGCCTAATCAATGCATCTGGCAGTGTGGTTGCATTTGCAGCGGTGGAGGAAGATTTGGATCAGAACGATTTATACATAAAAGGCTGCTATTCCTGCTGGACTACACATATAGTATAGAGGCTCTGCACCTTTGAATATAGTGAATTTAATGAATCCAACATAATAGAAAAAATGTTGATCATCAACACTTTTTGTGATAATTTGTACACATCTAATACACATTTTTTCTTTTGGCACTCAGCTATGTAATCACAGTTTGCCAAGTAACCAAAAGTAAAAAAAACTGACCAATATTGTTGCTAGTAAAAGAGGGAGAAGAGAAAAAATATTTTTTAATGTTACCCATCCAAAAATTCCTGTGTCCAAAACCTCCATCACTCACTTATTGGGGAGGAGATGTACGCATGCTGTGACAGAGCAATTGAACGCAACTGATGAAAAAGGGTGCAGGCATGTTCAGAAAAACATTTGGAATACAGCGATAAATTGTGCAGCAAAGCTCGTGAGCGTGGAAGGAAAACATGCCTACTACATTCAGAGTTGTTCTGAAATACTGTATTATGTGTTTACAGTTTCACATCCCATACCATGAAACAATTACTACACATTTTAACTGGTATGTTTTTACTTATTGAAAAAAAAATCCAAGATTTTTCCTTCAGTGAGAGGTTGCAACATTATTACAGTGCTACATAAAATGAAGAGCCAAAATATGAAACAGATTAAAATATCTCTAACTTTAACCCTCCGATAGGTTGTTAGTATTCTGGTGAGCAAAAGAAAAAAAAAGTTGATATGTCTGGCCTGACACTAAACATAATCACTCCCTGAAAACAAGGGGAAGGAGTTTTGAAGCCCTTTTTGATGTAGGCAGCAGCTTGGAGTCAGTAATGAGGATGTTGATTTTGTTCTGATTATAGAATTGCTGGTCTGTTTGTTGATATTGCTCAGCTGTGTCCCTCCCTCCCGCTGAGCAACATGGACACCAACTGCCAACATGTGAATTAAAATTACTTACCATCCAATTAGTTACACTGCTCACACTCGGAACAGCAAATGTTCAGCACAACAGATCAAATTCAGACTTCTAAGACCTTGCAGTTGCTTATGAGATAGGTCCAACTTGGGCCACTGAGATAATAAAGCAACAGTAAAAGATGTAGTCATACCACCATCCACTGTGTGAATTACTGCCTCAGAGGAGTTGTTTCAAAAATTCAGATTTGTCAGAGGATGCAAGAAAGCTGGAAAGAAGCTGATCTTGACATCTAAGATCTGTATATTTATGTTTAACCTTTCATTCACCACACACAAACATGCCCTCAGTGAACCCTGCTCTGACCTATTGACAACTTTGGATGATCATACACATCCATATTACGCCATTTACAATCTACAAACTCACAGGAAGAAAATACACCATCCTCAGTCTCTTGCACACGCTGTGGATTTCAAGATGCACTCAAAAAGCAGCAGAAACAACTCATACACCCTCAAACCCTCTTAGTAAAAATGCTAAAATCTGAGCACTCCCATTATACATAATTTAGGGGAATCTATATTCATAGAAGTGCGGGGCGTGTTGTGCTCAATGAGGTAAAACGCCCCTGTGTGGCTAATGGAATGGCCTGAGTTGCGTGATTGAGTGAAATGTGCTGGAAAGATTGGGAGGAATTTTAGTGCAGATAAATAAAGAGGAGATTCTGCTTTTTACTGGGCGTCAGCATTAATGCAGCATCTCCCCAGGTGATCAACACATTCAAATGGAGAGATGGAAAGATGGAAAGAGAAAGTGATGGGGGAGACAGATAGAGAGACTCAAAATGAGAGAGAGAGAGAGAGAGAGAGACAGAGACAGAGAGACAGAGAGAGTGAGGACACTTTAAGAAATAGCCTGCCTCAATACTACTCCACATGCACAAGGACCATGGTATAGCATCTCATATATCATCATAATGTTACCATTGGAAGGTTCAAAGGAAGAAAAAAAAGGGAGTGAAAAAATTGGTCTTCGCAAAATTCAAAGTCAAAATAACCAAGGGACATTATGAAGCTTCTACAGTAGATGACTTGAGAAGGCCAGGCCTGTCACGAGCATTTTTTTCTCCTTTTTTCTCTTCTTACCTTCCATAATTTTACGTCAAATGCGAGCAGGCAGCCCTTTCTTTTCACCTCCCACTCTCCACATCCATTACCTTTGGAGAGATGCAAAGTGAACATTTCAATTGGATTGCAATGGCCAGTTAGCGCTGCTTTGATCCCCACTCTGCTCTTTGAGGGCTCCATTGTTCCTGATTTGCTGGCTTGATTTGCCTGCCTGTGGATAATGGCCAAGGAGACGCAGTCTGGCCTTCTCCCATCAACCCATTTCTCCATATCATAGGTCTGAAGCTCAAAACATATATGAATTACTGTGATATACTCTTATGGTATGGAGTCCCTTGTCCTCAGCCATTCACTGTGTGGACTGGGATGCACTGCATGCATAGATACTGTCATACAAACTATACCTCCGCCTACAGTATAGCACTGACTCAGGTTTTCAATCCCAGTTTCAACCTACACCAAACATTTGGGTGTAAATTCCCCAGACACCCCGCACTGGTGCTTGAATACAGGCCGGTAATAGTAAGAAGTGGCAGTTACAATTTTGTTGGACCACACGGTCCTTCATCTCATCAATCAAACACTGACATGATAAATTGGTGCAGAGGTGACTTTAAGTGTGCAGCAGTTTCTTCTTTATCTTTTAGATTGTTTGAATTCAGGGTTAGCATCACCTGCGAGGGCAAAGCACAGTGACACACATGTTGTCTGAATGCTTCACTCCATATGGTCTATTCTAGTGAAATCGAACATCAAAAAGCCTCTCTATTTTGTCAATGAAGGAGCATAATTTTATTCTTCATGATCAAAGCTACATGGCCCTTTCCTATAATTTAATATATGGAGATGGGTCTCTCACAAGTGTTAAAAAAGAGTGTACACTTTGTTGTTTTATGCATTTATAATAAACTATGGCTTCAGCCTACACCTTGTTGTTCATTGCTTTAATCTCTTTCGACACTGATTCATCTTTTTGTGGTTGTGTAAGCACTTTCGGTTCATTATTGTTTTTATTTTATTAGATTCATACAACACTAAAAAAGACTGATAATCAATTATCATGGCCTAAAATTATTCCCCAGTTTACATCTGTTGGACCTTCACTGGTGCTGCAATTTTACATGTGGACTATTCAATAAACTCTGAAAACTGCTTTCATATATATAGAAATACTCTATAAAAAGTAAATATTGCAGTAACTTTTCTTATGTTATAGTTCTTACCTACTGCAGTGTAAATAACACATCAATTCAGCACTTCTTCTACAGACTGGTGCGGAAAATTCTTTCAGTTGTATTCATTTCATATCTCTGTAGATTTATCCTGAAGGTGATCATTGACCAGCTTTGCTCTCATTTACACATTTGATTGCCTGTCTGAGACTTTAAAACAGCAATTGCTAGGGCCTCGCCTCTTTCTGGCTCTGCCGCACCCCACCTTAAGATAACTTTACTGCAGCGCGTGTAAAGAGAGAATGCAGGGAGAATTTGCTCAAGTGTCTGGTCTCCTCCCAGATACAAATGAACAATTTGTTTTCCATTTCTTTCCAAACCTTCATCTAAGCCTTTCTGCTTTGAAGTAGGGAGTGGAAAGGGAGGAGAAGGGTAGGAAAGGGGGGCTACAGATTGTACGATACTGTGTTTGTCTTCAAAGAGTTCCGACTTGCTTACAAATGCACTGGCGAGTACAACACCTTCAAGGTGAAATTGATAAATCTGGTGGTAAGCTCTTTCATGGCAATAATAAGCAGAATTTGTAGAAAGGGTGCATGGATTTTTTAGATGCAAATGTTGTCAAACACCACCAGGCGAAAACTAAATTGAACTGTGCCAAGCAGATAAGAATATTTTGAAAAAGCACAGAGGTATATAATTACATTCATGAACAATATCAAATGCGCCTGGCAGAGCTTAATCACGGCTGATATAGTGTTTTATACTTTCTACACTCAAAACATCCAGTGTTTGCCCTTTGATCATCACCAAAGTTGGCCATCTTCAATGAATTTCACATTTCTGAAATATCCACAACGTTTCCCCTCTACATATCAAACACATGATCTTATTGTAGTCATTCAGACAGAAACTTTCCAGCGGCACAGACTGAGCACAAACAAACAAGCCACAAGGAAAAAAAAAACACAGAAAGACAAAGAGAAAAGAGAGAAAACTCATCAGTTGTCCATCTGGCAGATGACATCCTTTGTACCCTCTCTGTCATTTCTTTCTCATCTGCTAGGATGGACAGAATCTCCCCTCTCTCTCTCTGGGATGACTGCTCCACTGAAGTCCCTGGAGACACCTTTTTCCTCTGTCTCTCTCGCTTCTCCTCTCTCTCTTCCTCTCAGTGGCTGCTATTTTCCTGAAACTTTATGAATTAGTTACAACCCTTTTTTCTTTCCTCACCTCCTCTCTTACTTTCTCATCTCAGCCTGGACGCGAATTCAACACCTGCCTCTAGACAAACTGTCCGACTCTCTGTCCATCTGTCTGTCTACTTCTCCCTCTTTTCTCAATGCCTGTCTGGCCCAAAAGCTCCCTGGGAAAAATACAAGATGAAATTGAAAAAAAAATTATATAGATATATTTTTCAAGAAAAAAAGTTAGTGCTCTCGCATTCGTAAATGAAATGCAGCTGTGGATCGAATGGCCTCACAACTCCCCGCCGTCCGCACCCCCCCTCCTTCTCCCTCTAAGATTGGGCAGACACAGGGGGTGCTGTGTATGTGCGTGTGTGTCTGTGTCTGTGTGTGTATTTGTGTGTCCAACTCCTTTGTGACCGCTTTCCTGAACCCGAACCCTCCCTGCACAGAGGGAAATGGCGGACTGTGGCAACGACAGGGCAGTTTTACAGTGCACCGGGCTGAATGTTAAACTTATATTTAATGTATGACATTTCACACAAATCATCCGGCCACAGACATGACCCTGGGGTATTCTGCAGATTGCTTTTTCAGTGCCTCAGCAACTGTGGAATTATTCGTCCCAGAGAGAGAGAGAGGGGGGAAAAAAAGCCTTTGAGTTTGGCGAAATGATCGCCCTCTCACTGCTCTGGCCATCCCAGACTGGAAGCTCGCTCTCTCTCTCTCTCTCTCTCTCTCTCTTTTCTCTGTGATATCATGATCGCAGAGCTGTGCCAAATTGAAAACATCTTGGCAGTCTGGAGGCTGTATGAAATAACCATATATTATGTGTAGTATAACACCCGATTGGATAGCAAAACAATTATGCTGTTTTGCAGTCTCAAAAGATTCCTTGTGCCCCCCTCAACCCTTCACTCCCTTCATTTCTATGTAAAAAATCTTCAGAGGGGAGTGTGAAAATTATCTCAGATTTGTAAATTGGAGTTGGATTTTAACCCCGTACCCCCTCCCAGAAACTCGTCTGATATGACAAGGTCTACAACAGTTTACAGTGATATGTACATACCCCAACATGTCCATCTGTACGGATTAAGAAAAAACGCTGTAAATATCTCATATTCAGTTCCCCTCTGCGAGGCGTTTTTGCACCGACACAATATGGAAATAGTGGCAACCACAATAAGAGTTCATGAATACACAGTGAGGAGGGCCCAAGCATCCCCAAAACACTGCAGTGCTGAAAATAAACACAGGTTCTGCTTTTTGCCGCTGTGGCAAGCTTTTCAAATTGCAGAAAACCATACAGAGAAAATGCAACATTTTCTTGGCTTTCTTGTCAGCTCAGCCTTGCAAAACAATGTATTTATACCGATGGGTTCCACAGTTGGGTCATCCATTTTATCTGAGGGGACATTTTTCAACATTTAGGTTTAGATGTGAGAGGTGCGCTGTCCACTACATCAGCGTCACTCTCTCTTTTCAAGGTTAGACGGCGGGCGGGGAGTTTAAGAGCATTAGTGCACGGCTACCTGTCACACTCGCACACACAAGGCTCGTCATGCACATGTATGAATAGACAAAGCCAGATTCTCAGATACTTTACATCTATATTTATATACTGTATGAATATGGCTGCTCTTCCTTCATGCTTAGATTTCATACCTAAAGCGATGTGTAAACAAGTGAGATAAGAGGATTTGAATCTCTGCATCATACCCAATTATGAGGAATCATTTGGTACAGCTAACACCATCAGCAGTGTAAACATTACAGAAAGATAAAAAAGAATAGGCTACCAACCACTGTGTAGTCCCTCTAAACCACGCACACACACACAAGCACTTGAACATATGCTTAATACACAGGCCCAAAAATGTTCAGAAACAACGACACTCAACTATATTCATTTGTTGTGCCTTCAAGCTTAGATTCACTGCACAACACGATATACAAGTGTGTGTGTTAGGCTCAGTACTCGTGATAAACAACTAAGATAAGAGGATTTGAATCTCTGTATTGTGTCTAATTATGAAGAATCATTTGATACAGCTAACAACGTCAGCATTGTAAACATTACAGAAAGATAAAAAAGAATATCATACACTGTGTTAAGTCCCACACACACACACACAAATACACAAACACTCTAAGTCACAACCACAGTCAACAGCATAATTATCAGTTTCCCCTCCGGGCGTTAGGAAACCTGTTCCTAATTGGAACCCAGTTGGGACTTTACATGGATTAAAATACATGAGGCTTCTGCAACAGGGAAACACACATACATACTGTACACACACACAAATGTAAAAAAAAAACCACACCAGCCCAGTGAGTTGACGTTTCCCCCAAATTTTTATTTACGCTAAATCTGGCATGATCCCCGTTGTCTCGCTACACACGGGTCAAGCGCAACAACACGAGTCTCCAAAGCACAATTACGCCACTATTTTCCTCCTGTTTTGTATTCTGTTTTTCTTTATTTTTGTTCCATTTCCCTGACTTAAGCTGTTGTCTAATGGACAGCATCGTGACAGAAAGGAGTTTGGTATCAGATTGAAGCCAGTTGCCCTTTTTGCCAATTTGCGAGCAGCCTCCTCTGTACTTGTAAGATGGCCAATTAGCTGACCGTCTGACAGAGGCTCTCTGACTGTGGCTATTAAAACACACACTCGTAGGCGCACGCACACACACACACATGCAGCACAAGCACACAGACACACATGCACAGACATGTGCTCTCATACACACACACAGTACAGTGCTGCCTCTGACTGTCCATCTCTATCTGCTGTTTTTGCGAGAAGCGTGCCTAGATCTCACCCCTCACCTTCTACTCACAATTAAGAAGACACACACATGCACACACGCACCTTCATTTTTCTCGCCAAAAGACGCTATGCTCCCTGACCTCTTTCAACCCCCACCCCCACCTATCCTCCCTCCAACCTCCTCCTCTCCTCTTCCTCTTCTTCACCTCCTCCCAAGCCTTTTCTTCTCCTCCCCCTTCCTCTCTTTCTCCTCTCCATGTCCACCCTCCTCCTCTCTAACCCCCACCTCATTTTCTCCTCCTTCTTTCCAACCTCTACCTCCTTTCAAACTTTCTCCTCTCTTCCTCCTCTTCATCTTCCTCCATCCCATTTGTCTGACTCTTTCATCTTCTCCTGCAGCTTCTTATTTAAACTGATCTTTACCACATCTATTTGGAATATTGGTCTCTCTCTCTCACTCACACACACACACACTTTTTCACTTCAGCAGTACTGTACTGTTTTTTTCACCCTGTGCTCACACATTTTTTGGAAATGTTACTTGTTTAGTTTGGTGATGTTTAGCTCATATTTTAGTACTTTATAAATTCATATTCAAACAATCAAACACCTTTAGGGTTTACTTTTTTGCTTTGTTTTCTAAATTAAAATGTATGTCTCACTAAATGATCTAAATGATGACCCAAAAACTACCATCTACATACATTGAAGACCATGCAAAAATAATATAAACAAAAGCATTAATGCACACAAACATTTAAATACATGTTTTATGCATGGGCACACAACACATACAGTATGCATATCTTAACACACACATGTTGCTGATGTGAGCTAGCTTTATAACCACACCATGCTGTTTTACTGTGGTAGCATTTGACCTACGATAAAAATTAAAAAAAATTTAGAAAAAAAGAGGCAGTAATCACCAAAAAGCATTCACTTGGAACATTATGTGTAATTTTCTTTTGTCCAGTCAAATGAAGATATCAAAAAACTTTGAAAAAAAAATTAGCGAATGGCTGACTGAGTGAGGAAACAGATTTCTAAGACTAGATAAACTACATATGGACACACCAACACAAACACACATGCACCCTGGGGACCTTCCCCCTTGAATCTCAACCTTTATGCACCCCCCAACCCAAGCTAACACCACCCTCCCCCCCTTGTCTTTGTTGTCCATCAGAGTGGTTTGTTTTAAGCCTCAGCTCCAGTCCCGTCACCCCTCTCCCTCCACGGTCAAGTTCAAGGGTCCTCTAGAAACACACAGTATGGTTGTGTGGGGGGCCGTGGGTGAGGTCAACAGTTCCCTGGGACTATAAATGCACCAAGGCACGGACACCTGCAGGCGTACATGCTTGTGTACCAGCCGCACACATGGACACGCTCACCCATATTCACCACATGATAAGACATGTATAAATATGAACGTAACACACATAAACATTCAACAATTCTGGAGCAGAAAAAAAAATCACAGAAGCATGCGTTTTGACCTGCAAAAATCAGAAAGCGAATAAATAAAATGTACTGACACCTACACACTCATCTCGGTGCACCTGCTTCCTCAAGGTCTGTCGGCTGCAGTCAAAATGGTGGACACAATAACACCGGGCTTAGCTTTGATTCCTAATATGGAGGAAACAATTCTATTTTTCCGTGGGGCCACTGATACTTGGAGATAGAATTCAACCTCTCTCCCACCCTCTCTCTCTCATACACACACACACCACACCACACCCTATCTCACTCCCTCTTTCTATTTCTCTTTCTTGATATATCTGGACATTACTGTGTGTGTCAGCTTCAGCAGAAACATGGGGAGAGGGGGGAAGAGAGCGGCTGTGACACACACATCCAAAAAATCCTTTCCCAGAAATAAGGAAGGGAAATATTGTCATGTTGTGCAATGGAATTAAGGTGAAGGAATAAATTGTTTAATTTCAGCAGACCCTCAGTTAACAAAGCTTCCTGTTAGAATCCATGTTTAAATTCTATAAATAGCCTTAAAATGCCATGTAAAGTTAATGCATTTGAATAAAAATAGTCTTCTTATATTTTTACTGTTATTACAGAATAATACCGACAAAAAAAGAAACTTTAGTTCTGCTCTGCTAAAATGTATTTGCATTGTAAATGCAATCTGCATGTCTATCTGCAATTATTTCTAATTAATTTTCATCTAATTCTTAGGAGACTATTTCAGCCCCAGAATTAACACAAAAGAACTTCCTGCCTCAGTTCTCACACCAAAGATAATTATAAAGTTAAGAGGGTTTGCTAATTTAAAAATGCTATCTGCATGACATCAAATATACATCTTTGATCTCACTCTGTCCCTGATGGTTAAATGCCTTTAATTATATTCAGAAAAATTAACTTTCTCTGAATAATTAACAGTGACTCTTCTTTTTGTTTGTATGTAGAGTGTGTTGCATACTTTTTCCTAAATTAATTCCAGCGACAAACAAACTCCAGTCTCTCAGTATACACATACTATTATACAAACGTGCAGAAAATCCATCAATTGCATATCAAAACAGTGCACTCAATTGTGCATTCCCAATGCAATTGCCTTTATGCAATGCGTGCAAATAGTGCAATAGCTTTGCCATTCCCCACACATATGACTTGCACTTGGAGCAATTTCCTTAAATCTCTGCACACCGTGAACCATAATCCTTATACATTGTGAAAATTGCACAAAGCACACATATGACCCACATGTGTTCTTGACGATCAGGGGGGACCTTCTCCATATCTCATTATATTCCCCTATAGCATATCAGCATCTCCCTAGGTGAATGTGTATACATACACACAGAAAGAGAAAGAGTCAGATGATTCATATTATCTTTATCACCCGGCTACAGGAGCCGGCTCGCCTCCCCTCTTTCCTCCTCCCCATTATGTAAAACTATGGATTACGTTTGGTATGCGCATGAATCCTGCATTCAGAGGTGTGTGTTTGTATGCATGTGTGTGTGTGTGCGTGCGTGTGTGTGTGTTAGTGACTTTATAGCATGTGTTTGAGAGGACAGGGAGAGTGGGGTGTATATACATCCATGCATGCATGTATGCATCCATGCAAAGACCCCCTCCATCTCTCTCTCTCTTCCTCTCTCTCCCTTTCTCTCCATCTATCATGCATCCATAGGTCTATCAGCTTCGGGAAT
This sequence comes from Oplegnathus fasciatus, assembly GCA_003416845.1. NCBI lineage: Eukaryota > Metazoa > Chordata > Actinopteri > Centrarchiformes > Oplegnathidae > Oplegnathus > Oplegnathus fasciatus. The sequence continues at coordinate 1,330,904 of NTHP01000085.1, read as the reverse complement.
GAGGTGTGGAGAGAGAGAGGAAGGGGCGCAGGGTACATGGGGGGGAAGAGAAATAAATTTAGCCCCCCTACTTTAAAAATGCACATACATTTCCATACATTGAAAAGGCAGTGAGGTGCACACACCCTTGCTGCTGTATCCCCAATATGCATCCCCCCCGTCATAGGCACACACACACACACAGGCACGCATACACCCCCCAAAACACCAAATACAGCAAAGATGAATGTGTGTGTCCCGTTCAGTGGGTGCGGGTGAAAATCTACCCCTTGCCATATTTATCTTCATAAGAGCAGAAGGTGCATGTGTGTTTGTCTGTATACATACTGGTTGTGTGCCTGGAGTCTGTGTGTTTGTTTTTGTGTGTCTGTGTGTACATAAGTTCATTTACCTCAACTGAAGAAAAAAGACCCTAGCTGCTCTCATGCGGTATATAAAAAAAAAAAGCTCAACAACATAGATTTTCTTGATTCCTCTATGTAATGCACATCAAAATATCGCAGCATGTACTGCAGGTCCAAAATAAGCAATTCAGTCAATCGAACGTCTCGGGAGTTTGCAAGTTGCAGTGCCTTCACGCTAAATCCACAATTCCCAAACTCCTTCCTTTTTTCATTTCCATACCAAAATGTATTTGTTGATGCATAGACTCCAAATAGTTTATAGTCTATTTGCCATCCGTCATGTTGCAAGGCTTTCAGACACCAAAACAACAACCACGACCTTTCCCTAAAAAGCAGCCGAAACACCCGCCCCTTGTAGATAATGACGGCCTGTCGTGAGAGAGGAGAGAGAAACACGGGTGTGGTATTATTAAGCAGACTAGTTTGTTCAGGAGAAGTGTTTTTGGCTTTTAAAAAGTTCCATTTTGCACTCCCCAGGCACCGCATATGGGGTACCCCAGGGAGGCGTGTGTGTGTGTGTGTGTGTGTGTGTGTGTGTACTCTAAAATATTCTGACTGAGCTGTCTAGCGGCTCACAGAGCAGGGAGATGTGTCCTGTCTCCTGCATTCAAATGTGAGTGGGTTTTGGAGAGCAAAAGTAAACAGATATGCTTGCTTGAACACACACATGAGAACGCGTGTATGCGCACACCTGCTGTCTCGACATGTATGCATGCATGTACGCACAACCACACACAAATACCGTATGCATATGAGCATGCACATGTGAACATGAGACACATGTGTATAAGTGTGTGTCTCCCCATCTGTTGTCCATCCATATTTCCACCTATCTGCCCATCAAGCTCATCACTAGAACGTCTGCTCAGCTCGGCCACGCTGACAAACACAGCAGCGTCAGTCAACCGATATTATATCATAAATAAATGATAAATATTTTAAAAAGAATGTTTCATACAGGACCGTCGTCAAGAAGCTGGTCGTCACAGACTTGCCCTTTCGTGGTTTCCGAAGCCACAGTTTTATAAGGCAACGTAAACCTCTGCAGGTCTACATTCTCAATTCACTCCTTAAGCTCTTTAATGCTTTTCTATATCACACCTGCAGTATATGGGCTGTAATATAAGATAGCCCAAGACAATGAGCTGTCCAGTTGCCGAGGGGGTTAGCTGACAGCGTGTTATGAGGGAGGAGGCAGGAGGGATAGAGAGAGGTCGAGCGAAGGGTAGGATGGGGCCCTTCAAACAAAATATGACCCTTAAAAAGCCTTGCCGATTGTGCGATCCGAATCCTCCTTGCTACCATATTTCCTCCTACTCTTCCCTCTCTCTGCCCCCCCAACAGCTCTCACTGTTGTCCCTCCTTCACTTCCCTCTTTCCTCACTCAATCCATTCACACACAGATGTGTTGTCTGTCATGACCATGATGATAAATTAGCGCGGGTGCTGCTGGTGAAATAGGAGCTGGTGTCTGAGTGCAGAGGGGTGATCCAGTGGACAATGCCAGGGATGAACCACTGATAGTTCAGCTGTGGCTCGATCTGGAGAAACGCTTTGGATGGGACCGTGTCGGAGTCATATTCGCTTCCAGTACAGTTACAGTGTCACTGGATGTTACTTTATGTGAAAGGTTGAAAGGCCAAAAAAGATTTTTAAAATACTTTTCAGTCACAGGGTTTGTATTTCTTCTTTTTTCCTTTTTTATTTGTTATTTCTCCTGAAAAATAGCCTACATTTAAAAAAGGAATAATGAAAGAAGCATTTCATATTCAAAAGACAGAAACACTGTTAGTGTAGCTTTTAAGGTGAATACCATACATAAGCAACAAACTATTGTTTCAAAAAAGTGTGCAACTTTCTAGGTTGAATTTTTTGTCAGACAGTGGGAGAATGTTTGAGATGCCTGAGTGTGTGTTTATGCCCGTGCCAGCAAGTACGATCACAATCTTTGGTTACAACAGAATGGCCTTGTCTTGTCACCTGGAGCAGTGCAAAAATTGGTCTCATGTATGTGTGTGCGTGTGTGTATGTGTGTTGGAAGGGGGAGGGGGGGCTGCATGCATGTGTAGCTGTTTTT
>NTHP01000085.1:1238062-1307911 GCA_003416845.1 Oplegnathus fasciatus | reverse complement strand
ACACACACACACACACACATACACACACACACACACATAACCCAACACACACACATAGATCAGCCTAGAACACCTGAGCAGAGGGACCATCAGAAACCAGCTAATAGTAAAACCCATCACAAACAGCTGAGTTTGCAGCTCCATGCACATATAGAAAGTAATCTGTGTGTTCTCACTCTAAAACATTCCTTAAACCATCACCAATCATGGCGAATGCTTTAACTGAATGAGTGTATAACTTTATTATGGTAACATTAATAATGGTTAGGATTTGATTTCATGTTTCTGGATTAGAAATGTGGATCATAATTTAAGCTTTCTCCAGAAGAAAGTTGTTATTTTTCTCCGTAAACCAAGCAAGCAATAACACTGTCATCTCAACTATACAGTATGGACAGACAGAATTAAGAGTATATCTAACAATCATATCAGTCGATTGAAACTGTGTTTTGGAGGATAACAGCAGCCTAAAGGGTAAAGAATGAGACAGGAAAGCAGTTTCAATGCCCAGATGAACTTCCAACTACCCCAGTGAAACTGCTCAGTCACCAACCGTAGAAGAAGCGGCTGTACTGGGCAGCTTCCAGGTGAAAATATGTTATTAAAAAGATAGCTTTGATGGTTTGTGAGCGTTCTAAATGAAACAGTGCAAGTAAAAGAGAGACAGAATCTTACATCCTCATTTGAATCAGAAAAAATAAATTAATCTGGTAGCTGTAAGAAACAAAAAATTAATCAGACAATGAGCTGGGTGCCAGACACACCATTGATTTCAAACTATCTCTCTAAGCAGCCTCAGAGGCGCAAACCATATCCACCTTATGATATTGACCCTGCCTCTAACAAATATGCTTATATTTATATTGCCTTTCTGACTGAGACAATGTGCAGGCTCTCTTTGGATGGATATTGGATCATACACACATGCTTACCTCCAAATTCAATATTCATTCTCTCGCACTTGTGCTTTATCTTTGGAGTAAATATTTATGTGCTGTTTGGCACGCAGCAAAAAAAAACAAAACAAAACAACAAAAAACAAAAAAAAAATCTCTCAAAGACTAAATCGCCTTGCGTCAAAAATCAATGATAAAATGGGGCGCAAGCTCTGTTTTCTAGGTCACATTTGAATATTTCTTTTAGAGGTATTGATTTGTTTTGTGTGACCTACACAGGCCCATTCTTTGTAATTAAAAGAGAGAGAGTGGGACTGTGGCGTGGGGGCTATCTCAGTTGTGTGGCAATCCCAGTTAGTGTATATGTGTGTGTGTGGACATTTTTTGTGTGCATGTGTATATATTGGTGTGTTTCTGTGCGGCTAATGAATGAGAGGCAGTTATGATGAAGAGGGGGTGGAGCTGGACCTTAAGGAAGATTTATACTGTGTTGGATATTTGTGTGTGAGTGTGTGTGTGTGCGCGTAGGTGAGAATGTGTGAGAGGTTGTGCTGTGCGTGTTGCAGTGGGTTAGATTCATTTTGTTATATTAAATTCAGCCTATAATCCAGACTTTGTCTCCCTACCCAGAAGCCTTTACATCAAAACGGGCCAAAGCAGACAAAGGACTCCAGATCACCGAGGCAACAGGATGGTCTGCATGATTCCATGTTTATGAGTGTGTGTGTGTGTGTGTGTGTGTGTGTGTAGAGAGAGAGGAAGAGAGAGAGAGAGATTTGGAAGAGATGAGGGGTAAAATGTATCCTAAGCCCAAGCATCCTAATCCACAAAGTTATGAAGTCTGTTTGTGTGCATACATACACACATGAACACATACATGTGTATGTCATGTGTATGCCTGAGGCAAACTTGTGACTGGTCTTACACACAGATCCTTCTAAACTTGTCTATGCACCTTGTTTCTCTGGTGCATGTTGCAAACCAATCACAAGAGACTAGTGAATGAATCTTTAAATGCTGCACCATCACCAACGTCATTTTGAAGCGGTGGATTTGAAAAGATGTAAAAGCCAAAAAGCCCCGGCTTTAACAGATAGATGAACCCACAACGCAGAGTGTAGGGCACGGACATCCAAAAAACATCTACAGGTGCTGGATCAAAAAACAAACTGAAGGTAAAAGTCAGAAAAAAAGCCCAACTAATGCAATTTAACAGAGCAATGTTTAAATCTAAAGGAGATCATTTTCAAACAATCATCACAAAGCAGAACAAGTAATATCCATCACACAGGTGGTTGTGATCTATGACTGAGAGTCAATCTACTCTCAGACTGAACCAATCAGAGGAGAGCTGGATAGAACTGTCTGGCAAAGGGGACAAAGTAAGCCTCTATGGAAGGGCAAAAATAGAAAGAAAAAAAAAACCACGAAGAAAAATACTACAAAAGAACATTAAATCTAGCACATCAAAAATTCAGTCAAACGTAAAGAAACACCTACGTAAGTTATCTAGAGGAAACAATAACCATAGAAACTATTATATAGAAAAATACTTTGAAAAAAAAAAGGTAATTATAGCTTATTACTTGCCCAAAGGGCTTTAAACAACGAAAACAAGTACAAACTAGCAATGGCCTTGTGATGGTTGTTTGGCCTGATGAAGATCTCTGTCAGAATGTTGCTTTGTTAAATTACATTTGCTGGTACAGTGTGCAGATCTTTCGTCTGCATGTGTTTACATGTGTACAGTACGTGCCATATGTGATAAGTTGTTGTGTTTTGTCCAGTTGAACTTGGACTATGCAACTCTGGATATAAATGTCAGCTAAATGCTTGAACCGTAAAATGTAACATGTCTTCCGTGTGTGTGAGTGTGGTTTGTGTGGCCTCTCTTTGTGTGTGTCCCGCGTCCCTCTGTCCTTTAGCCCCAGTGTCATCTTCCTACCCTGTCTCCGGGCCGTCCAAGCCTGTTTGAAGTGGCTATTAGCCAGAAATCAAAGCCTGCCATCAAGCCCATCTCAGCCCTGTGCCCTTTTAGAATATTCACCAACGGCCTTTTGTGAGCCCCCCGGAATAAAAATAATCAAAATCAGAATGGACCTTCATGTGCAATAATACTCTGTCTACTCTTATGGCCTCCACAGTCAATGCCATTTATAATTCATGCACCCATACTGATGGGTCCGGGGCACGTTCAAGAGGTCCGCTCCTCACTGTTCCACCACTGTTCATCAATAGCTGCCAGCCAGGTAGGGGACTTTATTATTGAACAGTGGCCATGCTAGTTTGACGCAAACACTGTTCTATAATTATTAGAACTTCAAAAACTTTACACTCTCTCTCCCTCTCTCCGCCTCCCTCTCTCTGTTTGAAATGGCCTCCCTCTCCCTCTCTTCCCTCTGTTGTTAATTTAAACACTGGCGGTTTCATCCCTCCCTGTAGGTGTCTGTTTTACAATAAAAGGTCATCCTCATTTGTCCGCAGACACAAAAGGGACCACCGTCGGGGCTGAGGTCAGACAATCAGACAGACAGATAAATAGACAGACGGACAGAGGGATGGCTGGCGCTACAGGCTGGCGCTCAGGATGCGGGAGAGAGTAGAGGGGAGAGAGAGATAAGAAGGTAAGATAGATGGAGAGACAGCGAGGGAGAGAGATAGGGATAGGCAGAAGGAGTGAGTGAGAGATAGGAAAGATGGAGGGAGTGGTAGTCGCTGGCGATGGGGCGGGTGGGCGAGAGCGAGGACAGATAACTAATCATGCCATCACCTCCAGTCTTCTGCCTCCTCTCTACTCCTTCTTCACCTCCTCTCTGCTCCTCTGCGGGGATGATTGACGAGGGCACGGTGGACTGAGGTTGTCCCAGTCCCCAGATTAGAAAGCCCTCAAACAAATGAAGCCTGGAAATGCTGCCCTAGGGAGATGGGAGCCACGGGTAGACAGACAGGACACACTCTGGCTTAAAGAGACATGAAGATAAGGGAAGAGGAGAACCAGAGAGGGAGAGCGAGGGAGAGATGGGAAATGACATGTTTCTTGGGTTTTAAGGGTATACAGTACGAGGAGAGACAGGAGCCGGAGTAAAAGGGAAGGGAATAAGTTTAAGACAAGTTTAAGATTCTAACAAAGAGTGCGAGTGGGAAAAACAGAGAGGCAGAACGAGTGCAAGAGACAGAGACAATTATACGTGTAAGGTGAGTGAGGGAGAAAGCGTGAAGTCACTTTAATTAGGTTACCTGCAGAGAGGGACGAAATGAGAAGCTGAGCATGACAAACAGAGGAAAAGAGAGTGATGGAGAAGAGCGAAGGAGAGACAGATAAAGAGAGAAAAAAGGACTCCCGACCATGCCTTTACACACCTGTTCTCGTCTTTCCAAGATTACCAACTGCAGATTGTTCCCCTTATGCTCTTCTGCAGATCTGATATGGTACATTTATCAAAAACTAAGCATCACCCTGTTCCCCTTACCAACCCCAAGCACATGCACACAAACACGCACCCCGCAGCCCCCTCCCTCTACAGCTTGAAAAACGATCATCCTCGACCCTGGACCTATTGTTTAAGATTCAAGCATTAGCGAAAAAAAGGCAAAAAAGGAAAAAACAGGTGATATACGACCAGATATTAAGAAAAAGTTTGATTTTATAGATGTCACATGACCCTAGCATGAGTGACCTCCATTTTCCCAAATGGCGCAGGTCCAGGGTTTTAATGGAGTCTCCGTGAGCCATATATCAGCACAGCTTGTCTCGTAAAGCTCTCCTCGGGCCGACCTCACAAACCACCTCCACCTTTATCGTGACACTTAGGGAGGTTTTCACGAGCAGAAAATAGATGTATTAACAGGGAATGATTTTAATATAGTCAGCGGGTGAAAACAGCGAGAATGAGGAAGGTGTTGGAGGATTCTGCTGTTTTTGCGTGCGCCGTATATATTTGGATTTTTTTGTCAACAGTTCTCTTTCCATCCCTCTTTCTCCATCCCTCCTGCTCTGTCTCAATCTCTGCTTCCCCGCCTCCCTTCCTCCCTCCCACCTCTTCTTCCTATGTCTGTAGAGTGTCACAGTGTTACAGCTAGTCAACATGACACTTTTTAAAGTTTTGCGAGGAGGCTGACAGAGCACAGAGGAGATTAACCTTGCTGCCTGCCATAGCACCTGTCCCTCTACTCTCTCTTTCTTTTCCCTTAAAAATAACACAGGACCACATGAGGCAGCTGTATAGGCCACACTGTGTTAAATATAGGGCAGTGAAAGCATTTGAAACACTTTTATCAAGCAGATATTGTGAAAGAATATATGTAAAGTGTACAAAAATAAGGATAGAAGCGCATACATGGGAACTGGGAGCATACAGAACATATTTCTGCGGTTATTCTGAGGAAATGTGCAGGAAATAATGCACAAAATATAAAAACGGAGTTTGGGAATTTATATCTTGTGCTAACTGTTTGGTGCTTCAATAAGATAATATCAACTTTACATCACATTTTAGTGTATTTGTTTTCATATGCTGTTAGCCATCTCAACAGTCTTTAACAATGTTAGGAATTAATAACTGTGATGGTGATGAGCTTTAAAGAGACTGGATACATTTCTCGGTGTGAGCTGGAAGCACCGACTGTAGGTATTGTATGCATCTCCATTGCTCAGTATCAAAGTGCAGCCTCCCCCCAAAGACTCCGTTCCCTGCTGTGTATTTTTGTAGCTTTGAACACTTCTTTAAAAAAACATGATATGTAATCTCATTTTTCTTTGCATCGCACCATAACAGACCTGAGCGCGGGGGAAACTATACATTTGATAACGGAACATGAGAATGAATACAAATCAAGAAAGTTGCAGTGGAAGACCGCTGCAGAGCAGAAGCGGCTGCTGCAGTGTATTGTATCTGAAGTAAATACTGAATGACTAGTGAGGCGGTGTTTAAAACACACAGTGCCCCCAGTCAGAGCCTGCTCTTCATCAGTCAGAAAGGCAGAAATGAGAAATGCATCTGAGCGACGCTTTAAAAGGCAAAGTTCAGTAATTGGGAATGACAGACACACACAAAGCATCCATCACTCATGACCTTTCCATTTCTCCCTCTCTTTCTCTCTTTCTCTCTTTCCCTTCTCCTGTCTCTCCATTCAGGACAAGGACGAGAAAAGCAAAGGAAGAACGGAAAAGCAGTCTTTTAGACATGCTTTTAAATCGGTCTTTGAAAGCCACATTGTGATGCCATTAACCTGGAATCAGCTTGAAGCCAACATTAAATAAAAGGAATGAATATTTTGTGCGTGTGATATGTACACAAATACACAAACATATGTTTAAGAATGCTACAATGAGTTAAATTGCTTCATTCAAAATGTCCGTGTTTTGTGAGTATGTGTAAGAAGGGTAACATTTTGTATTTTTAAATAGCAAAATGCATGAAAATAATAAAGGAGAAGTAGACATAGTTCATGTCCCTGTGCTGTGCTTGCATTTTAAGGATAATAGGTTCAGGGAAACTTAACTTGTTGAAATCATGGAATTGCATTTCTCGCAAATTCTCTTTCACGGCCACTCTTTATTACTCTCTCTCTTCTTCTGTCTGTCTTACTTTATTTCTTTTCATTCCTTCTTTTTTTCAGCTGTGGTAAAATGACCAGGCCGCGCGCAAGAAACATGCTTCTCCCTCTGCCTGTCTTAGACTTGCACACACCCGCGGACACACACACTTCACATCTGGACTTGTGTTTAATTTTACGTCAAAGTCCGGACAGGAAGCACCTGTCTAGATGAAATCCTGCAAGAGAGAGAGAGAGAGGAGAGGGGGGTGAAAAAGAGAGGGAAAAAAATACAAGGAGAAAAGGAAAACATTAATCCATCTGTTGTGGAAATGCACGTCACAGTCGTCACATTAAAAGCAACGTCAACAAACAGAGCGAAAACCAAATTGGTTTGGAAAAGGCAAGTCATCTGAAATTAACACAAATTTCATCCCCTCTAAATGTTATCGCGTCTGTCTGTGTTTGGAGCTGAATGCAGGTCATTCTTTTTCTCCAAGGCTCAGGGGGTTGCTCACTAGCAGCTCCGCAATTACAGAGTAGTAAAACTTCCAGATGTGGGATTATTCTTCCCTTCACATTAGCAGATTAAAAGATCACTGTCTGGATAGAGTCACACACCTGCTACAAAGGCGCTCCTCGTGACATTCTTAACATCACATTCGACTGGTCAACTTGTGGCACAGGATGTTGTTTGTCTAAAACAAGGGTCACTGCTTAATATTCATCATCCTTTATGTTGCTGGACGGAAAAGATAGTGAATAGCAGTGTCCTGAATAATAAGAGAACCATAAATGCTGAATTAACTGTCAATAACTCAATTAATAATTTCTATGGGCTAAGAGTGAGAACTTAGAGTTGTGTAAAATAAACTGTGCATTCTTTATATCACTAGAAATGTTGTCCATTTACAGTAAGAAGCAAAGCTCTAAAATGCATAATTGCGTACAAACCTGAAGAATAATATTGAACTACCACCACATCTGTGATTTTTGAATATGTCCAAAGGAAAAGTCCATGCAGGAGCAGCATATCAGCAGGATATCAGTATGTAGAGGGGCTTAAAATGGATTAAGAACCTTTCTTGATTGAGTCCTCAGATGTTCAGGCAACAGCACATTTGATCTAGCCCGAGATCCTGGAAAAGGCTAAATTTAACAAGTTTACTTTTTTGGCAAAGAAAGATGCCACTCTGCATTATTTGCAGACTTTGATGACTAAAAGTTAAAGCCACAAGACGGAAGGAGGAAAAAAGTTGACATTTTTCAATGATCCAAACACAGCTACAGTGAGAGCTTGGGATGTACATACCACCCAAAAGGTGACATTTTCACAGTGAACACATGTGCCTCTGAGCCTTGCTGCAGTGTGTTTTACCCCAGTGGAGAGCTTGGCAACATTATTGTTTACCATGAAATATAAGATAGCTTATCCCAATTCAGATTGTTTGTAGAGGCTTAGAATAACACATTTGATTTTGTTTCTAGAAGAGTACAACATAATTTATCTCATATTAATTGAGTGGTAAGATCAATGACAATCTTTACAGCATGAAAAATAATTACAGAAGGGCTGAGTACAGAGTAAAATTAACTCCAAGTTAATTACTTACATGAAGGAGTTACCGACCACCCCACATTGGAAAAATGATGGAGAACATTAACTTTTTGCTTGTTTAATTACTGCAAATAAAAAGAATCCCGTCCATCTATAGAGATATCAACCTTGTACATCCTGCACCTCAACTGTACTGTGAACTAATTCTTAATTGACAAGACTATGATCAGAGCTGCATTCCTTCAGGTGCATGTGCTAGTTTTTTCTCCAATTTCCTTATAAACTCTCAGGGACATTTCTTTTTTATTTGTAGGTATCATCTACCTCTGAGTTGTCTAAATAAGAAATGAGAACAAATGGTCTTTCTTTTATTGCCATTGTTAATGAATCCTTGGTCTCTTTTTATGCCCTGAGTTTTTGAAGAAAGCTCCTATATAAGACTCTTTTGAAGAAACCTGTCCTCAACCTGCATGTCCACTCATTTATTTCCTTCTTAAAAGTTATCCGTTATTGTCAAGTCCTTGAAAAAGTAGTTGCTGAGTAACTTCTTTAAGTGGCTGAAATGACATCTTTCATCACTGTCAGTCTGGCTTCTGCCAAAGGGATGGCAATGAAACTGCATTTCTGAGGGTCATGATTGTAAATTCAGACGACATTCTGTTTGATTTCTTCTTTACTTGAGTGCATATGGGTAAACCCTTAGTTGGTTTCTGTGTCAGAGGGTTTGTCTCATTACCAGCATCTCTAACATGGAGCACCACAGGGTTAAATTCTGGGCTTAGATCTATTTTATTTAAATGTATCTATCTTATATGGCAACTACTGTATTGGATGTTTTGGGTGTATGTCTTAACATTGCTATGCAGATGATACATACGTGTACGTATATTCATTTGACTTGATTATTCAAATATATCAACAAGGATTGGATAATTCAAAATTTCACCCAAATACTTCCAGATCTAAGTCTAACAGAATTTCTAGATATTGTCCCATGCATACATATAATCTGTCAGTATATTGGTCAATGCCACAAAGGTGGCAAGTTCATATCTATGAAACCTGTGACCAGTATATACATTTTGAGCTCCCATGAATTTTTTACATATTCTTGTGCTGAAAATACCATGGAAGATGTGAATTGTTTGGTATCAGTCTGAATAGTTTGTTGAACAGTGATGATAATTTCTACAAACAGCATTTAAATGGATTTGGATATATACTTAATGACCAAAATCTGGCCTTAAAGTTGCCTCGATTATTAGGTAGGTAGTGATTATATTTCTAAGTCTGATTTTCTGTGAATTCCTGAGTTTTATACCCTGAAAGCTTTTATATGTATTTCTGCAATTTTCTTATAAGGAATAAAGAAGGCAACAAAAATTATTTAATTCATTCTATATGTAAACAAGGTGTGGAATCTTGGGGGGTTTATTTTCCATACTGTCATTGAAATAATATTTGATCTTTGGCCCGATTAGTGAAATTACTCCTTTCCTGTTACAGATTGAGCTCAGTGACACAGAGAATTACTGACATTTAAAATTACTAGCATGCAGTTCAGGAAAGTTCAGACAAATTCACTCATGCAACGTCATATTTGAGACATACCCTGATGTTTATGTCAGAACACATCTGTTAATTGATTTGGTCAGAACTCAAGTCTGTGCTGCGGGTAATGTCCCATCACAAATGAAGACGCCAGCTGTGGGCCACATATAACCCTGTTCCACTTCAATGTGCAGCCGTAGACTACAAAGTTTAGGTGTGCCAAAGTGTGTTAAGCTCAACACATGCACTCCAGGTGACATCAGACAGCTGCTACCTTAGGTTAAAAGTCCTCAAAGGTTGTAAAGGTTGACGCTGCATGCATTCAGTTATGGTCACAATCCTCAAGTAACAGTGAACGTACGGCCATCGGTGTACAATCTTCTGTGTTTCTTGAAAAACACTGTCAATACATCTTTTTTTCCTTTGCAGATAGTAAAGTAGATAATATGCCATCACAACTAAGAACAAAGAAAGAAATGTATATCTGGGCTTTGCTTGATGATATTTGCTGTGGAATTAACAAGCACTCTGTTTGATCTCTTGCACTGCATCTGTATGGGACAGTGTTTCATGTCTGGTTGTGAGCCAAAGAGCCATTAATCAACTAATTAATTAGCACATGTTGGCAGTAGATACTTCTAGTGTAACTATGAAAGATGGGAGTAGAAAGAAATGTCATCAATTACACACAATCATAGAGTCCGATCAGCAGGAAGACTGAGGTTTGCATTAGACAAAATGAAGTTCTATTAACTCTGTTGGTGTCCCATTACTGTTTCAGTATTTATTTCACAAAAGGCAAATCAATATTTCTTCACATGGATCTGATTGATTTAGCAAATAAAGTGAAATTCATATAAATAGCCAACCTACTTTGATGACAGAGGTACAAGGTTAGAGCTTCAGTATTCATTGGAAGAAAAATCCACACATATCAATTTGTGTTCCTCACTACATTCCAGGTTTTATGTTGAGATGAAATGTTGTAATTGACTTCTTGATGTGCCTTGTCATCCACTAACCTCGCTCACCTATCTCGACATCAGATAGTGACTTCCTACATTGCGCGGGTTGACTTTCAGCGGCCCCCGGAGAACACGCCTGAACTTGTTGCATCTAGTTGCAGGTTTAATGTGTAGGTGGAGAACGCATTACTGCAAGCAATAAGGATAATAAGCGCAAGAGAGCAAATATTTTTCCAGTCGAGAAAAAGGAGTCATGCCTCAAACTCACAATGCAACATGTCTTATGTCTCTGTTGCATTATGGACTGTTAAAGCTGTTGGTGGAAATTACTTTTTCTGGTATGATGATCTGGTGAAATATAAAGTGTAGAAAGAAGCCTACTCCTTTTAATTCTGTGGGTCTGCTTTAGATTGCAGAAAATGTGCCATCACACTCCGCTGTAGCTGTGACATCAGGTGGATCTGACCAGTTTCTCATGCAGCAATAAGAAAATACAGCATCAAATGGCAAAATGGGCCCATTTACCATTCATTTATTTAACTGATTTAAGGTGGATTTTTGCAGTATTGTCAGTGTTCTGAATTCACCACAAAAGACCTACCAGTGATTAGAGATCTGTCATTTTAAATCAGCAAAGACCTAAAGTTCTTGTGGTTTTCAATATTGTTTACGTTGGATGTGGAAATAGCATGTACAAATGCTCTTCAACCAGTGTAATGGCTACGCAAACACATGTGCATAGTACAGTATTACCAGTATTAGGAGGATAACATTAAGATAGCTCAGAGAGTTGTAACGAACAGACAGAGGCAGTAACGACCATGGCCATTTCCCTCTTTCTTCCTTCCCTCCTCCCTTTTTCCTTCCTTGCTTTCGTCTCCTTCAAGGTCAGTCGTCAGAGTGAGGCTGCATGTCACCGCTCCTTTGTCTATTCAGATAAAATTGCTGCATTCATCGTATGTCAGATAAACCTCAAAAAGGGAGTGAGGAGGGTATAGTGAGGGAGAGGGAGGGAGGGAAGAAAGGAAGAGGGAAGAGAGGGAAAAAAAAACAAAAAAAAAACAACACCCCTATCACGGCGTCCTCCAGCCTGGCCCTAGCCTGTTTTTATCTGTCCATGACAAATTCAAGCATTCACTCTCTCCTCTCCTCTTTCCTCCACATTTTCTCTTCACCTTATCTACTGTCTCAGCACTGCATCACTTGCCATTTTAGAATAATGTCCCCCCATGTCTATAATGACATTGCCTTTGTGCTTCAGATTACCTTGGGATTTTCAGTCCCCCCCCCAAACACACATGGATGCTGGAATAAAGATACACTCACACACACACAGACACACACAAACATGCAAGTGTCAAAGAAAATGTGCCCGTAAACCTTGAAAGAGACTAGCTGAATCATTAACCAGCACACTGTTAAATAAAACCAGAGCTACGGCGAGCAACAGTGTATAAAAATACTATTTCTGAATGATAATATACGCTGTCATTGTTTATTCAGGATATCATGGTTGGAGTTTGAGTCGGGGGTAAAAGCATGGAGTGTTTCAGAGTTTCAACATGAAAATACATTCAGAATCAGACCTCAAAGTTTGAATGTTAATGGTTGACCGGCTCCTTCCTATTCTTATCTGTTGAAATCAGTAAAAACATAAGTGTGCATCACTTCATATGTAGCATCATATCAAACTGAGCAACTTGGAGTCTATAATTGTACAGTATTAACTTTCTGGATTATACTAATAATAAATCAAAATGCCACTAATTGCTTTATGTGGCAAGTGTGGTTACACCAAAAATGTATCCAAGCTAAAACAATATTTAAAGTCATCTATTTGTATATCAAAAATGTTACATCCCGGATATTTCCAGCTCATATTTTACAGTTCAAGTTCTTCCTTGCCATTTTCTCTGATATCATTTTCCTTCAGGTATCATCAGACATGAAGCAAGTCTCCAGCATGTATTATTTCTGTGCTCTGATGAGCTCCTTAAACTGTGACAGGTCCTTCTCTCCCCTGCCTGGCCATGTCTCTTAATGAGATGGTAATCAGCCAGTCATCAGCAATGGGACCATGCAGGACACATAATGAGAACATTAGGCTGCATACTGAAAGGACCCCCTGCCGGGTGGAGGATCAATGGTCTGGCCTGATGAAAGGTGGATGATGTGGCTGATGGTTGGCGAGAAAGAGGGAGGGAGAGAGACGCAGAGAGTTGTGGTGTTGATTGTCCAACACATTATCTACTGTACCTAATCCTATGACTCACAGAGAAGTCACACAGATTTATACAGGAAAAAAGAAAAACAGTGTTGTTGCATTTATTGCTTTAACACATGAAATAATATATCATGTTCTGTCTGATTTACCGTTTTGTTTTTCTTTAACTCCACTATAGTTTATTTTCTGTTTTGAGCTTATTTGACTGTAGTTTGCATTGGTCATCAGTTGTCACCTACTGTATCTTACAGCTCAGCCCAAACAGTTATGAAACAGTTATTATAGAAAGATCTATGCTAAACTGCTTAATAATAGTTTGTTTGTAGTTTATTTTCATGAATTCCCTGAATACCTGGCTAAACAAGGACAACTGAATAATGTCCTGTGCTTCAGTGCTCCAAGCAGCGCTACAATGGAGTTTGACAGCAGAAAATAGATCAGCTATCTAAAACACCAGTGGTAAATGTTTTGTCAGGTGCCACTCCACAAGAATAAAAAAGGAAGAGCTTCTTTCTAGACTACTCAGCAATCATATAGAGAAACACAAAGCTACCGCATTCTCCACTGACAATAGAACAGCCGCAAGAGTTGGCATGCGGCATTTTGGCTTTAGGGATGCAGCTGTGGTCGTAGACATGTCTCAGTGTTCTCAAACTAATTAGTTCACATGGTAGCTGTATTTAATAGCCATCGAGCCACTTTTGAATGAGAGCATATGCCTGTTTTCTGGGTTCTGTCAAAAGGGATTCTGGAAAATATAATGCAAAATGAACTGGCAGCGTTGTGATACGAGCTCTTGTTAACATAACTGTTTGGACCAGGGAGTCCTATATAAACACTGAGAATTTATATACAACAAATTTAAATACATTGAGATTTTTTTGTAGCTATAAAGCATTCAATTCCCTGTGGCACTTGTATTCTTAAAATCCGAAACTGAACTGGCAGCATGTGTGAGGCAGGAAGGGTCAAAGATGTTTTACTGACTTAGTCTTGAGACTAACTAATGTTCCAAAAATATTTCCTTTCAGTTTTGCTCATCTTTATTTGCGGGTATTATTATTGGATACGGATTCAATAATGAATTATTTCACATTAGCTGTGAACACCTTTATTATTACATCATGTTGGCCTAGTGCCTATAGTGAAAACCGCCAAAGCAGAGAGCTCTGAACGCCAAAAGTGTCACCAGAGTAAAGAATAACAAGAATCTTGGAAATGATCACTTTAAGTCAAAAAACTTCACCCCAGGCTGATGTGCACTGGTGCTTCAAATGGATTTCGCTTCTGTTAACCATCTTTGTGCTGCTCGCTATACATCCCGCTGTTTAAATGGCGCTGTTTTTTGGATTTTTATCTTTAACAATAAAAGAAACATAACTTAATTTACCAGGCAGCATGTTTATTTAGAGAGTGAAAGAGCATTATACATGACTATAACTGTGAGCTTGACTTGAGACTCTACAGTCATGAGCACCCACAATGGGTACGTTCTCATGTACTTAGAACTATGCAAAGAGGAATAAATGTGAAGGAACAATGGGAACCAGGGTCAAAACTGGTTAAATATTTAGATGGGCAGTGTGAGAATGCCTTTAAACAAAACAGGGCAATAAAGACTGCATTCAAAGCAATGTATACATGTTTTATGGGGTAATAGCGGCAATAGATATCCTAAACTCATCAAAGATCATAAAAAATCACTCAGTGCCAAGCAGCTTCTTTATACCTTCATAAAAAAAAGGCTTTACAATTACACAATCAGCTCATACGCCTTTATTTGTGCGTTTGGCCTGATTAGATACAAGCCCATGTAATATAGTATACGGATCAGAAAAAGTCAGAAAAAGAGACTTTCAGTGTGAGTGAGTCATTTTCAGTTGTTATAACAATCCAGGCACATGTGAAGCACCAGAACATGTCAACCCCCACTATGTTGTACATCATAAAAGCTGCTGTGACAATTCAGACGTGGAGGATGAACTCTCCCACCCCAACTTCCCTTTCCCATATAAACCATTTGGTAACTCTTTATGGATTTCACATATGTATATTCTTATTTATGTCCACTCTGTCTTCTATCATCACTATGAAACGCAGTCGCTGTTTGAATCCGGCCATAAAACCGACTGGAGTCACGTTAATTGTCAGACACAGACGCAAGTTCTGATCATAAACGCTGTACTACATACTGCTGCTTTAAATCACAGACAAATCTATCCCTCCCCTCTCTGGTGCCTTCCAAAGTGATTTGGTCTCAATTTGTAATAAAAAAGACCAGCAGAGAAAGCACTGCCAGTGCCGCCGATAGGCTTCTCTTTTGTGTTTTGCATTTTTTCACCTTTTCTCTCGTCGCAGTGACTGACTTTTAATCTAATAAACATTGCATGAGCCCACTGACCAGAACAAAGGGGAAGGAAAAAAACATCTTTCTGAACATCTATCAGATCTCTCTTGTTAAAAAAAGGGGGGTTGGGTGGTGTTCCTTAATAGGAATGGAGTAGGATATAAGGTTTCATGCCAAGATCGTAAAATTACTGAGGAATAAAAGCCATTCATTTCACATGACATCACCACCTTCTGAGGATGTGAGCTTCAGCAGCTTCAAAAAGAGGACAAAATGTTTCCTCCATCGACTTCAGTTCTGCTGTTGTCTGACAAGACATACAACACAGCAGAACAAAGGAGTGGGATTAGCCTCCCTGCTATTGGCCGGAGCTTTTGAAACATGCAATAAAAATATAATATTCTTAACAGCATAACTGTCTCGGTACATAGTTTATATATATGATCAGACAGTGAGAGACTCTGCTTGGGGCAGATTTGAATGGATTTCTTTCTTGTAAGATGTGGGCACAGTAAAAGTTAACACACGCCTCACAGTGACCCTAGTGGTGAAATCACAAAGCAACAGCTTACACAACAGGGATGATAAATAGCTGCCCATCACCCCGCAAACTTGTTACCTTCGCCTCAGTGTGCTGCAGTACATTTCCAGTTAAATACTTGCACTTAAACCATTCCCTCTTACTGTATGTGCGCTATTAGTGCCGCCCACTAATTTACACTTAAGCGCTAGTTTCCAGTAGGATCGCAACCATTATGTTTATTCACATGGCTGTCAGTCACTCGCCATGGGACCAAGTCAAATCAGTCTTGTATGTTTGACACAAATGATACAGCACCGGAGCATGCTCCAGGGGTACTAATGGTTGGTCTGAGTAGTTCTCAGCCACAATGTCACAGAAAACACATAATTTCCAACCTGCTCCACAGCAAACCTATGCCACACTCAAACAGATATACATTCGCTAATGGCAAATGCACTGGCTAACAGAGGTGGGCTACCTACCTATGATGCATGCCTCCTATCAACTCGACTCTCCACATGTGGGGGAGAGGAGGAGGTATGTGTTTAGTGACTGTTAAATATAAATCAGTGGTGTACTCAACAATGTATGCACCAGATGAACTCAGAGGGCTTATCATTCCTGCCAGCACCTCTCACACTGCAATGTATGGACCTTTAAAGGACAGAAGGCCTTTCATAATTGGCAGTGAGAGGTCTCACATCCATCTGTTGTATTAGTTTATCTACATAAAACAAACAGGGATGCTACATTCAAAACACAGGCAGACATTATTAAGAAAGTATAAAAGAATAATTTCATTTTTCTCCCTTTCTCAGAGAAATGTGACACATCATCTGGCACGGTATTGCGTTGCCCGGGGTGAGGGCCCTGCACAGTAGATGGACCGCTGTAATTTCTCATCTATCAAATTATGGTTTATTGTTCAGCACAGCAACCCCAGGCTACACACAACCCTGTGCACTGACAGTTATGAAACATTATATTTCCACTGTCATAGTCCAAGCCCAAGACAAAGCTTAAGAAAGAAAAAGAGAAAGAAAACTGAAAGAAACAAAAACTCCAAAGTAATCTTGACACTCGTCGTCTCAACATCTATATTAAACAGAGCTTTGATCATAGCCGTTCAAGCCACTGTTGCTATTTCTGGGGTTTACTAACAACATTAGGTTACTCAAATTGCCATTAGCCACTACTGTATAAGCTTGTTTATTATTGCCATGGTAATGATTTTTCTACCAAATGAAATTTGTCGGCAGGAAATTGTGTTTAATGCTGGTCTAATGAGTCTGCTGTAAATTAGCTGGTGTGCCAGCGTGGATGACTAAAAGGCCTTTAAGTAACCTTTGGTCTCTGTTGAGGGTAATTTGATACTGCCACTGATGATTCACTTAGTGAGGCTAAAAGCTATAGGCTTGCATCTCAAGAAGGACATGTGAAACTACTATCGCTCTTAAACTAGAAGTGAATGTGAAAATAATCAAATCGACTTGCAACTGGATGACTTTAAGACGGTGAATGTGAACTCCTGACTGGAGTCAAACTAATTTGGTGTTTTTGTCAACAAGGTCAAGGTTCAGCTACACATACAACTCACAGTTGAGCGAGTCTGGGATGTTGGCCTAAAAGAGACAGCACCTATTTAGATGGTGATCTAACATGATTCTACTGTGTTCACAAAATTCCTCATACCAGCATATTTTTGTAAATATGTCCCTCTTTCCTTCCTAACTATCACACTTCCTTGTTATATTTTACATGCATTCCTTATTTTCCATTGACTTGACAAAGTGCCAGGTAAGTAAGGAGAGAGGTGTGAACTGCAACAGCCATACATCAATCTGTATTTTCCAGTGAAACTGAATGTACACATGAAATAGCACACTAAACATACAGGGCCTCTTAGATTGGGCATCATTTGGCACATTTTTTTTAAAAGCTGAACAATAAACTTTATTATCAAAATAACAGCAAATATAAATAATAAACTTATTTACAGTTGGAAACTGGAAATAAAATTATTGTTAAGAATAACTACAAGTAAAAGCATATATATTTATAAAAAAAAAAATCAAAGTCAAGTTACAAAAAGTGTCAAATAAACATAAAAATGCAGCCTATAAACACTAATTTAGTGCATATCTGTCAACATATTGGCTGTGATAAGTTAAATATTGAGTTTTAATAGTGGCTGAAAGCTCAGGGTCTACTACTACTACTACTACTACTACTACTACTACTACAGAATACTGTATACTGCTATAAAACATCCCAGAGAATAAACTCTGACAAAGGAATCAAAACAGTTCCTTCAAACAAACACGAAAAGATCTGTGTATCAAAAGACCTTCTGGTCCAACACGTGTGTTTGTTTGTTTGTGTTTTTGTGTATGTGCCCTACCAGGCACACCATGTGTACGTTCCTGGCTTTGTGCCAGGTCTGCAGTGAAGACTGAGCTTCCTGATACATCTGCGTATGCAAAGTAGTGCGAGTGTGCGTGTACGTGTGCACACACATCGCTGGCACCCCTGCAGGTCTGTGGAAGCACACGTGGGTATTTCGTGTCGAAGTTACCGTGTTTCGTCACAGGCATGGTGGCCACACCCCCTGGCATATTCCCCTGAGATCTGATAAGAGGTGTGTGTGTGTTTGTGTGTAGGGAGGTTGGCTGTGTGTCTTGTGTTTTAATGGTGCGACATTCCTCCTTAATGCAGGTGGCCCCTCAATCTGAAAACCCTTCCTCTTTAGACACTCGTCTGTGTTTAGTGCCACCCCCTGCCGCGCCCCCCATCTAACCCCCCACTTCCCTGTACCTCCCACTGCACCCTGCCCACCCACGTCGCCCCTCCTCCTCCGGCAACACGTGCCCCCTCTTAGTGCCAACATGCCCTCATCCCCCTTCTCCCTCCTCTCCCCTCCCTTTCATCCCCCCTCCACTCCTCTATTTTTCCCACGCCCGCCTCTTTCTGTCATCACGTAGTAGGAGTGGTATCACCGCACGTGCCCCTTTTTAGTGCCAACAAGCTCCCCTGTGGCCCTCCTGCCCCCCCACCTTCCTGTCTTCCAACCCCCCATCGTGTTTTACCCCCCGCCCAGCTCCCGCCCCCTCTTTCTCACACTGTTCGTCTCATCACTATGTAAGTGGGGATACCAGACTGTTTTGCATACGGCTGTTTAGTCCTTTGTGGCAGGCGGGGCAGCATGCGAATATGCAAAACGGTGATGGGGAGGCATTTTGTAGTGTGATGAGGAAGGGGAGACGGCGGAACTGTGAATGATGCCGCCGTGTGTGTGTATGCTTGTGTGTTTTCCAACAGATTCTTTGGCTCGCCAGAGCGATGGTTGGTACAGGAGCGAGTGCCACCCGAACCAAAGCCCAGTTGAGCAACGTGGCGATGGAATACCACCCCAAGCAGCCATAAATCCTACATGGAGGGATACTTCTGTGATATCTTCTGTGGCCTTTATTCCATTTAAGGGACAATACAAGGAAAGGTTGTCATTTTTTTTTCAACATGCATCGTTACTGTAAATCCACACGACACAGAATCTGCAAATATCAGCGGCAAATTAAGAAGAAAGGGACGGTGAAGTTCTTTTCGCTTCCCCCTCCTCTTCACCCATATCCTTCTCTCTCCTACTTATCTGTGGCGGAGAGCCAATGGTTCATTATAATTGGCCGTTGTCATCATGCAGATGACACACAGTCAGCGCTCTGAATATCATTAGCGCCTTTGCATACCTCCGCTCTTTTTTCTTTTTTCTGTCCTTTCTTCTTGTTCCTTCATCCCGAGGCTCGTTTCGGGATTCGATATTCCAAAAGGTAATTATCATCCACGAAGCAGCCTATCAATATGTGGAGATAGCCTTAATAGGGAATGAAGGTGCATGTCTGATTGTCGTTTTCTCTTTCGCTATTTCCAGCGCAAATGTAGAACAATTTCCCAGGGAGTGAGGGAGAATAAGAGTGTATTTGTGTGATTGTATTTGACTCTCCTTTGCAGTGGAGTCCATTGTATATCTCTGGTGGTTAAAGAGTGTTCTTTGCTCTCCTCCTCCTCCTCCCCCTCTCCCCCTCGTTTGCATACATCAGCCTCTCCTTGGGTAGAATAATAGCTCTTAATTCTTCTCTGCAGCTCTTGCCTTCTGATCCACGACAAAAAGAAAGAGCCAGCCAGTCTATTTGCATACTCCGCATACTGATGAGGTGTGTGTTGCGGACTGCCTAATTACCAAGTCCTCCAGTCACTCTCTCTCCTCCTGCAGCTCTTGCTTTTAACCCTCGCTCGCCCATTCGCCATCTCTTCGTCTCCATAGGAAACCATTGTCGCATTCAGCATTAATTCATCTGGAGGGGCATGTAGAAACAATAGAGAAACAAGAAATGAACAGAAGCATATTGCAGTGACGAGCGGTTCGTTCGTTCACCTTCGTTTATTCCCCCGTCTGTGTTTATTGGCTAATTTGCGGCTCCTCTCGCTCGCGGCGGCTCTCCTTAAGCTACCCTCTTTGTCTTTGCCTTTGAAATTTACAAAATCTTACAAGAAATCAATACTTAATTGATTATTCACTTTCCTGCAGCCTCAAACGACCGGCGAGTGCACGTGCGTATTAAATCCGGCGTGTGTCTGTGTGTACGTGTGAGTGAGTCTCTGGTAGATCCCATGGTATTCCCAGTTCTTTCGAGGCAGCAGGCGGACGAGGTGGCAGGGAGCTCTGAGAGAAACACTCTGCAGCATCAACGTGAATGTGTATGTGTGTGTATGTGTGAGTGTGTGGGCATATGAGACGTACCAGGGTCCCGTCAATAGCGCCAAAGCCAGGGAAGTTCCAAGGTTTGAAGAGGGTTTACTTCTCAGCCTTCTTGCTTAGACTGCAACAGCCATCCAGAGGAGGGAGAAGCATGGAAATCAACAACAACAACAACAACAACAACAAACCAACACCAAGCCTGTGGGCACAGGAAGCACAGCAGGCTCCAAGCAGGATGTGGAAAGGAGTATATCCTCGTTTTCGGGGCTTTTTTTGTCCTCTTCGCCACGCTTCTTTGTTTTCCGTCCTGGCTCTGAGAAGAGAGCAGGGCAAGATGCCACCTGGACCCTTTAGAGAACTCCGTGGCGAAGTGGGCGCGGAAATAGGGGCGTGAAGAGAGGGGCGTGAGGAGGAGGAGAGAGAGAGGGGTAAAGGGTGCCTGGCGCCTGCTTCTGATATGCCATAAGGATGGCAGGCACGTAATGATAGCAAATGTAGAGCAGATTGGCTTGGAGGAGGAGGAGGAGGAGGAGAGACAGGGAAAGGGGGAGAGGAGACAGATGGCAAAGCTGGCCTGGTGCCAACGATACCAAGACATGACTACGCGGGGAAACCTCCCCCTGCACTCTGACACTTGTTGCTGTCTGCGTGTTTATGTGTTAGGATCACATGTGAGGACACATACTGATGCAGGAAATGCCCTAACCAGACCATGCGTTTTACTTTCACCATATTACATCAATGGGGCCAGTGAACTTGTCTCTATCTGTGAAAGAATGATCATAATCTAATGTTTCAATATCACTGTATGCATTGGGTGAGATATTTAAGTATGTATGAGAGCCTTAAGCAAAATGAGAGTGAAAAATAGAGGTATGGCCTCCAATTTGACCCCCATTTATGCATTGTGGCAAAGGTCAAATATTGACTCTGCTCATATATCTTTTTTCAAGGCCATCAAAAATAGATGTTGCAACCCACCTCAATCTTTTTTTTTTTTTTTTTACATAATGACATTTGAGTTTTAGTGGGAAAATGAATGTGATTTTTTGTCTCACAGTGTTCAGGAGTAAAAACTGCTGGCTTGTGTTGGTTTATGACAAGAAAAATGGATGGCAGCTAGATAGAGTATTATGATGTTCATATTGAAATCTGCTGAGCAAACATCTTCCTGCACCAGCAGACGTGCCCTGTGTGTGAGAAAGAGGGAGAGAAATGTATTTGTGTAGTGTTTTGGAGGGGGGTGCAAAACACACACTGTACTCTTGTCTGTTTGAATGTGTGCCAATGAAGCAAGAGGTTTTCACACCAAAAAGAAAAGCATTTATCATATGAAACCTGCCATTGAGGTGTGCTGAATATTATTGGCAGGCTGGTGCATAGAGAAAATGAGGCTCAGACAGGCTGCAGCACATCCAAGGTGTTTTGAAATGGCCACAAGATTAGAAATGTGTTTAATTTTTCATGTTTTACTTGTTTTGCATGGTTGGCAGCAGGACAGAGTGTAGGAGTAGATTGGGCAAAGCTCTGTCATCTGCAGATAAAGAGGAATGTTATCATACACTGTCTGTGTGTTTGGGTAGACTGGATGGAGGGAGGGGGGGCGTGGGGGGCGGTGTTACCCAAATCAAATAGCCTATTTGAATAAGAACAATCAGAGCCCCAAAATGGGGCAGAGACACAGAAAGGGGGATATAGCGAGGCGATTTGACTTGCGAATCAGGCAATGCATATCTGCATGCTAATTACGTGACAAGAAGGGGGGAAAAGAGTGGAAAGCGCCCCCCATGCGCCAGACAGAGAGAGGGCGAAGGAGGAAAGACATAGCAGACACAAGCGAGAAACAAGGAGGACGAACGAGTGAAAAAATGGACAAACAAACGAAGGAACCAAAGGGAGCTAAAGACGGGATGGGTAATTAATTTCCCATAAGCCTTTATTCTACGGCGTTTGATTTTCTTTGGAAACAAATCGACATGCACGGAGAAGGAAGAAAGGAGCGAAAGCAGAGGACGAGGGTAGGGATTGGAGCGGGGTTGGGGGGCATCCGAAAATTAAAATTATTGATTGATCTTAGGGTGCTGGGGGTTGTAGAGCAGAGGGCATTTTGAGGATGTAATTAGAGCAGACTGGGACCAAGGCTGGAATGATAATAGATGACATTGGAATTCACCATGGCGATTGGCCATTAATCTCCATTAACGCCGACCAGGATATTAAAAATTCTAATTGGAGGGACAAAAATGATGTGGATGGTGTGCGCATGCATGTTTATAAGTGTGTGTGCTGGGATGTTGATGTTGGGTGCTTGGCGATAATTGCCACCATGGGGGACTTGTGGCCTGAGGTATAGTATATCAACTGTATTAGCCCGCTGATTAGAATTATGAACTGTTGACGATGCAGCACTGAGTTTAATGTTGTTTCACTTCTTTAATAGAATGACATCAACTCTCATTTGTGATTTGGGAAGAGGGGTTTTGATAACTTAATTTAGTTTTTTGCCTTTGTTTGTGTGTTTAAGTGTGTGTCTGAGCGCTTAGTGTGCACAAGTGCATGCAAATGAGTGTGTATCAATGTATGCCTGTGTATGTTGTGTGATCACAAAGCTCTTTTAATAGCAAAATATGATTTTGCCAAGTTCACAATTTAAGCTAATTGCAGTTTTTCAAAACCAATGTATATATGTATATTTATATATATATATTTTATAAATGAGGTTTATTATTTGCTGTATTTGATTTATGAACTTTTTAAGAAACCCTTAATGACATGCAATTTTGTAATCTATGCAATAAATAAATTGTGTACTGTTTGTATTAAACACAATAAAATTACTCTTATATCCTTCATCGTCTGTTTGTGTCATTTGATGGTAACAGATTAAAAATAGGAATCTTTTCATTTTTAAGTTAAGTGTTGCAGTGCACGAGGAAAGGGAGACCTCAGCCCCCATGCTATGATGTCATCAGTGGCCTTGGATCTGCTGTTTGCACTAAGTTACATCAGCCCAGATTAAGGAACACAGATGACAGGCCAATACTGTGTTTATCGATAGCTCCACCACCTTGCATGACTGTGCTGTGACACTGTCAATAGATTATGAAATCTTACTGTGTCAGCTATTCGATATTACAAATTGCTTGTGTGTAGTCAGCATGCGCGCACGTGTGTTCGCGTTTGTGTATGTGTGTGTCCATGACGTAAATATGCAAGAGGTTAATGCATATGTTCCTGTGATGTCGCCATGTATTCACTCTGCATGATTAGGAACTGTCCTTGAATTAGTAAGAT
Source organism: Oplegnathus fasciatus (assembly GCA_003416845.1). Taxonomy (NCBI): domain Eukaryota; kingdom Metazoa; phylum Chordata; class Actinopteri; order Centrarchiformes; family Oplegnathidae; genus Oplegnathus; species Oplegnathus fasciatus. Next base: position 1,284,265 of record NTHP01000085.1, on the reverse strand, counting down.
GAAACTGCAACCCCCAACTCCGCTGCTATTACACACACACACACACACACACAGATATTGTAGCCTATATGCGGACAAACAATCACAAAGATCTCCTATTAGGGTTAAAATGAAGACATAGCTGTACTCACACAAGCATGATGATGAAAAACATTTCACCTCTACTGTTAATTCATTGTTCATTAGGGAAAGAAGAGAATGTCACCACTCAGAGTTAGCATGCTCTCATGTGGTGTGTGTGTGTGTGTGTGTGTGTGTGTGTGTGTGTGAGATGGCCAGTGTGATGTCATTACGTTAATGGTCTTTCACTGGGGCTGGTCATTAAATGAGGATATTAAAGCAGTAGGCTGTTTTTATATGCATGGAGGGGTGATGTGTGGGGGTCACAGTTGCTTGAAGTCATCACTCATGCACGATGGGAGGACACAGAAATACACGCAGGGACACAATCACATATACAAATGAGCAAAATATGCATGTAAGGGGTCACTCAGCTCTCTTCAGGAGAAATGTGTCTATTTGTTTCCCTCTCTTTTTTTGTAACATGCACACAAACACTGGCAGAGCACTCACTTGCCCCTCGTTTGAGTTGTTTTTTTATGCATATGCACCCTCTCTCAAGCCAGATTGATCCTGATATTTATGAGCTGGGCTTGACGTGCATATTATTATTATCATTACTGTTATTATGCATTTCGGGGGAGGGAAATAACATTAGGCCTGGCAGAGGCGGTGCAAAAGCAGGGGCTATCACTGCTGCAATCATCAGATTGGTCTGATTTATGATTTATGCAGACCACATGCTGCCTGAGATAACGCCCCTGGAGGAGCCGGGTTGTAAAAAATTGTTTTAGCCAATTGATTAATCAAGACTGGTCATATGTGTGAGTACTTCATTTGTATATGTGTGTTTATCATGTGTCTGTATCTGTACGGACATGTGGGTGTCTGTCTGTTCTTGGAAAACTGATTTGGTGATGCGACCTTGTCTAGAAAAGGAAGAACAGGGATTGGTAGATTAAGGAGGCAGAGGACAACATGAACGAGGAACTGAAAAGAAATCAGATTTGGTTAGGAAATATTTCATTTTTAATGTCTTATTTAAGTAATAGCAATGTTGAATTTGGCTTTGAATTGTATTTGAACAAAATAAAACACACACAACAACAAATTCATATCACAACGAAGCCTTGAACTTGTTTGTTACAATGTTAGTTGTTGCTTCTGTACTGGTAAGGCATTAGGCATTAAGGTCATACACTAGCAATTAAAAAAAATATATATTAAGTATTCATAATAATAATGAATGATGTAAAACATTCAGGGTAAATATGCCAGTCATGCCTTTCTTGTCTTTGTTAATTGTCTTTCTAGAAAAAAAACGAAAAAAACAAACACATTCTGCCTAAGTAGTTTGAGCTTTTGTGTCTCTGGTAACCAGATAAAGTGATACAAACGGGTTGATTTTTGAATGGTCACTTCTGGAGAGATCATTTTTGGACAGCAGTTCAACCAAATGTGACTTTACTACCCAAGAATGACAGGCCAATTTATTTCGCTGAGAGAAGTTTTTGAACAGTCAGTCTTTGCTGGTCCTAAACATTTTAGTCTTTTATTCTTTTTTTGTCTTTTTCTTTCAGAAGCTAAATTATAACAATGATCTGCCATGGTCTCCCAAGTAATGCCTCCTCCTGCAGTGCGTGTTGCCCCCAACAAGCTTAAACAATGAAATGCTTTAGGTTACAAATGTTAGGGTGATGCCATGGTTGTGGTTGGGGTCTGCCAATCCCTGCAAAGAAGGTAGGATTTGTAATAATGTGTGAGAGGAAGGTCTGCCTTCCTGAGGCCCAACTCAGGGCAAATACCCCTTGAACTACACTCACAGTATGACCACAGTGAAGAACACCAGGTACTAAATTGAATAGATCAGCTTAATCTAACAATATGAAACATTTTTCAGTCTTAATCTACTCGAAGTGTACTGTACATTGGTAAGAACATAGTCTCTTTTTTTTGGTGGCATGACTAGTTTCCAATTAATAAATTGGACCTTTAAAGTTACGCACTGAAATGTGAGGTCTGATTCCTAAGAAAGATACAGTATCTTAACATACTATGGTGCTACGGTGCTATAACGGTGCTTTTTTTCTTTCTTTTATTGTTTTTGCCCCATTTAGTCAAAGCATATGTGGTGGCTAATGTGTTTCCTTAGGTTAGATGTACTGACGCTAACACACATACAGCCATACTGTACACATACAGCCAAAATTAAGATTAACTTTATGATGGAGGTTCATACTTTTTGACATGCGCTTAAACAATAAAAGTAAAGCTTTAGTTATGACTACATAAGACTATGTAGACAAAGCCAGATGGACTCAAGATCAGTTAAAACTTACCAAAACCACCAAGACTCACCAGATCTTTCCATCTGCAAGGGACTATTCCATTGGGAACTCCAAAATGAAGACATAATTATTCATATTGGAAAACTAAATTGTACCTTAAAAACTGTTAAATCTAACATCTTTTGCAGTCCTTAAAGCAACTACAAGGAACTTTAATTTTGTGTTGATTTTGGTGACCCCTGTGGACAAAAGCGGTAGTGTTCCACCACCACCTCATGTCAAAGAGATCTTGATCTGGCTAGTGCATGCATTTGGAGTGGAAGCAAGTGAAAGAAAGACGCAACTTATTTTTAAAGTGGCAATACACAAGTTTTTTGCTTTAATTTATCATTATGAAGTAAATGTTGATTGCACAATGAAATGGCTATAGAATAATGATACCATCTGTGTTTAGATTGGTTCCCTATAAGCCTCGCTTTCACTATGCAATTTTGTCTGCCACCGGGTACGATCTCCCGGGAAAATGAAGGCTCGATTTACAGCACAACCTATGGCGTACTCTACGTTTTAGTTGCATTGAGTATACTGTCAAATAAACTGCTGGCTTATTTGTACTCATTTGTACAACATCTTAACATGAGCAGTACACAAAGTGCCATCAACCAACCTTGCTCACTCACTTACAGTTTGTCACAGCATAGCTGCTTATTCTGGCTCTCTAATTGGTTACACGGTATGTCAGTCTACCTGTATTACCCAATACCTTGACATATACTACCTGAATAAACTTGTCTTTTGATTTCTAGAGGGCTTTCTTCGCTACCAGACCTACAGCCACAGAATAACGTAGCATATTTTCCGTCTGTTGATTTCGATATGAACAAATAGATTGCACCAGGACGCAGACATACCAACCCAGTTCGCTTTTCTCAACACATACTAAAGAATTTCCATCTGCTTTCATGTCTCCCCTATAGACTAAATGAATGAATAAACTCAAGCTTTTTCTCCTACTCCTCCCTCCACCCCATGCCAACCCTTGCTGTAGTTACTTTACTCAGTATAAAATGATGACAATTTCACTTTACCTCTTCAGTGAACATGCTTCTTTCTTCTCTCTTATTTTCAAAGCGGTGTTGATCATTTTTTCATGGAAATCTGGAAACAAATGCAGTGTGTCCTGTGTTGTTGGTAGTTGCTAGGCTCTGAGGAAAATGGAAAGTCGCTGTCCAACAATAAAACCACTTTTTAAACAGATGTTTGCAGGATGCATAGTGATGAGGTAATGTATCTATTTGTGGCTATGTAAGATTAATAGCTGTAATATGACGATGGCGAAACAAAGTTAACTTTGTTTTAGTACTGTTCATACACCTAACGTTAAGTTACATGTAAGCCTACAACTAACAGATTTGGTTGCTTGGTAATAGCAATTTTGTTAAGAAAGCTAAAGTTATCAACATTAGTAATGTTATGTCTTCATAATAATAAGCCAACAGCAAGCTACAGCTCAGTAACAAGGCCAACATAAAATGTTATATTATAAGCCAGTTGTATTACAGTAATGTACACCGTGACCTAACGTTATACCTCCATGGGCTGTAAAACCACATCTTGCAATGTATTTCAGAAATAAAATAGACATATTACATACCTGTCTTGGAAGAAGAGGGCCAATTCATCGGTTTTGAATCCTTTCAAATCTCGCAGTTCTCTCCATCTGTTGTACAACCGACCAAGGCTGACTTGTATTTTCGTCCGTGCTCTATCACTGTCCCTTTTAGCTTTTTTTTTGTTCTTCGGTCAATTCTTTTCTTTTTCTCTTTGCTGACCCCCAGTATCAGCCATAACCACATAATATAACATCAAAAATACAATTCTCTAAAGAAAAATCTCCTCTTGCTTCCTACAGTACAGTACAGTACTACTCACTGCCAAACTTTGCCTTGGAAAATGTAAACATAGGCTCTTCCGGTCTGCGTGCCGTAAATCGTTTCGTCTCATTTTGCGGGGAATCAGACCTGGTGGCAGGCATTAAGAATAACTATATAGAAATAGCCACTCTTCTCGCTGTTGGTCGCGTTTGCTTATGTAGGTCATATAGAGGCATCAGTATTAAACTGAGACTGTTTCATAACCAGTTAAAAATTCCTTGTAGTAACTTTAAGTGCCCCCCTGACTGTCACAGTCTTTCTGAAATCTCTCACCACATCAACACGTTGAACTTAAAGATATTTTGGACAAACCATAAGTGGGTGTTCTTATGTCAGTCTAAGCTTTATACAAAGGTAGACAAATTGGACAAAATATTGAACAAAATAATAAAATAAACAGAGCACAAGATGCATAATGGAGCATAATAAAGGTTTCCTACCTTGATGATGTATTGGGAGTTAGAACAAACTGTAGCAACCACCCTGTGTGACTTCATCTAAGCACCTCATTGTGGCCCCCTGCAATATTTAAAACTACATCAGTAAACCAATAAAGCATCAAAACATTAATATAACAAATATTGTAATAAAGGCTGCACTTCCTGTAGATCCTTCTGAATATCATTCCTGTGGTTCCCCAGTGAAAGGCTTTCAATGTGAAGCAACAGTAGCTGAACTTCATTGCAGGTCCAAGATGGTGCGAGTCACATGGCCTGACTGCTGAGATTAGTTTGCTATATTTTATTGTTATTAAGTTTTTAGTTAAACAATGATGTGGTTTGGTTTTACCATTTCCTGCCATCTCGTCAGTTTTTGGAGACACAAAATCTACAACTGAGCAAAGTTCGAATCTTCACACCCACAGAATCAATCCACCAATTTAGAGTCATGAGTAATGCCTACAGTTATTTTGTGTCTTTGCCACTTTTTGCACATGAAACGCATTTAGATTTGAAGACATACATATTTGACATATTTTACATACATATTCCAACTTTGGAAGACAATGTTGTTGTATTCAGTCGAGTCTAAGCACTTCTGCTTCGGGTGTCCAAGTCACCCCAGTGAGAATCCCTGAACCTGGCAGTGTTGCTCATATACTCTACACACTAAACTACAACACAGGTAATGAGCAGCAGGTTGGAAACTTCACTGATAGCTGGTTCTGTCCTGAGCTTGAAACAGAGCAAGAAGGCAGCAAAATGGCTATGAGCAAGGGCAAATATCTGCCACGTGTATGCATGCAGTCCTCTTTGTCATATGGGTATTATTTAGGTGACTGCAGGTAAAACTGCAGCCTGATGATTGCATGCAATACCTTACTGTGATTGAATGTGTCCTTGTGAAAACAGACCATACCTACAGACAATCCAACCTACAGGCAGATTTCAGGGATTGGGACCCATTGCAGTATCACTGAAGCAGAGCTAAAGGGAACTGTAGCCGGCCAGGGCCAGGCTGAAGGAACCACTGTCGAGGTGATTATAGATTCTGAAAGCAGCACTGGACTCTGAGGCAGAGATTATTATAAATTTGGTCATTGGCAATGAGGACACTACAGGGGAGAGAAAAACAAATATTAGGGCCCCCTTCAATGCCGGGGCCAGTGTGAGCTGTTTTCCATTTTAATGCATTATGTGTGTATAAGGGAGAAAGGGGAGATGAGGTTTTTTTCTCCTGTGTGGGCGTGTGTGTGTTAGATTCAGCAAACTCAGATTTACATTTCCCTTGCACTGCCAGTGAAATGTTTTCAGACGTGGGCAGCGTGACTGCAATAATATATAAGGCTCGTCCTCTCGCACTCTCTCCCCCTCTTTCCGTCTTACACATTCTTACATGCACACACACTGCAGGCAAAGACAGTTTGAGACAATGAGGATGAGGGAGTGCAGCCGTAATTACCAACCGTGTGATAGAAATGGAAATTCACACTTAGTCTGATTCTGTGGTTAGCTTTCAAACCACTCCTTCACTTAAGCTTATATTGACACATTGACTTAAAGTGAAGGTCCCTTGACGTCACACAGTTAAACACTCAAAGAAGTTGGATTCCAAAAGTTCATCATTAGAAAGGTTGAAGGAATACACATAAGAAAGAAATGTGTTCTGCAGAACACAAGTGATGATTCTTGAGATTCTTGAGTCTTTGTCTTGTTGGTGACTGTAGCTGTGGTGATAAATATGTATGGCTTTGCTGTATTCCAATATATTAACACACACTCAGTATAGCCTTGTTAATAAATACTTCTCAAAGTTAAAAAATAAATAGTATTGAAACACACTAGTCTGAACTGACCTGGATGGATGTTGAATTACTGTTGTATGAAGCAGTTGGTAAGATAAAAGTAGTGTGCAGTCATATGTATATTATGTGTATTTGTTCTGTTGAATATATCATTATTCACTCTTTTGATTACTCGCCTTCCTCTAATTCTAGTTGCATTGTTGGCTGCCTGACATGATGGTAATTACATTGGCTTTTTCATGTTGGCTATAATATATCAAAAGAATGTAAAGCAATTAAAACTGAAAATGTAATATCAGCAAGCATAAACTGATTGGTCACATCACTGGTGATTTAATTGCATCCCAAGAGCAGCTGGACGGCCTGCATGTGTCTGCGGTACATTATTTCAAGGTGGTTTACTGTATCGTTTCTATTTGTTGGTGTTCAGATATTTCACTGGTGGAAAGGTTGTCTATGCCCGAGGGGTTCAGATTTGCAAGGATCTATCACACAACCAAAATCACAACCATAAACGATCCACACATCCATCTATACATTCAAAACTTACCCCGGGGCTGTGTGCCTGCATGAGCTCCGTCTAAGCACTTTGTCATTTTAAGTGTAACACAGGTATTGATTCCATAGGTTTGATTCTAAACGCAATGATGTCTTCCTCCGAGAGTTGATTAAACCCTTTTGGTATCGATGCACTGTGCCTATGTGTGTGTGTGAGGCAGAAAGTGTACAGTTGAGACAGCAGACAGTTTGTGTACATGCATGCATGCATTCATTGATAAAAGCATTACAGAAAGCCACAACGTCAGGACTGTGTGATCTAGAATCATAGTTCCTCTGACTGGGGGATCCTGGACTGGGTCCTTCAAGCTCAGGGTTTATCTCACCTTAAGTCAAGTCACATTCACTCTGCTCTCCGTTCTCTTCTACTCACTTCTCCCTTCCTCAATCAATGCTGAGCCAGTCAGTATATTAGCCATCACTCCTGAAGCAGAATTTCAAACAAACTTCAAATTAATTAAACTGAAGTTGTTTTGTGTGACTCATTACTTTGTTATCATTATTATAGCAGAGAAAGTAGTAATAATTGTTTTAATAATGGTAGTAATAGCACAGATGTAGTTTTACTAGCAGCACTATCTTTGAAGGAAAAGACAATGTTTCGTTGTATGCAAGCACAATAATAAAGTTGAATTTGAATTGAACATCAGTATCACTTTCTTTTCCAAGCTTTTAAGAAAAAGTTACCAAAGGACCAGAACATTTCAGGGTTTTGCTGAGCCATTTCATGAAAAACTGACATTTGTAAATGACTGTAGTACTGTATGTACAATACAAAAGAAAACAGGACTCTCTTTCCACTTTCTCTCCTGAATGTTTTGTAATCTGCCAACCTTAATAGCTAAAAGAACAATACCAGTTCTTAACTGTGAAACTAAGGATCTTGGGCTTCAGCAGAAACCTGATGTAATATATAATCCAGGGCTATATTAATAGAGTAATATACATGCTTATATAGTACTGAGTGTAATACCACTATCAGTAAATCAGCATGTTAGTGCAAAGCAAAATACTGAGTCTCAAAAATCTAAACACATAACTTATTATCAGTCTGCTACCTTTCCCCCTGCTGTCCAAATGTTCTGTTTACTGGGATCTCTGAAGGGATATGTTAGAAACAGGGGAGCTCGTGAATGATAAGGAGAACTCAACTGCATCTTGTCATTTATTTAGTCCCTCCAAAAAAATCAAAAGACCACCTTCACACAAGCACTAAACTGCACCACATCACCGCAGTCATACTCAGTGTAACATGTATCTCAGTGATAACAGTAATCTCTGATTCACAGTGCGAGCTAAATAAGGCCACATTTCATGGGTCAATAAATTTGTTGTTAAAGAAATACGGCATGTCCCTGAAAAGCAACATGGGATTTTAATTTTGGTGGAAACATAGATGAAGGGAGAGAAAGCAAGAAGAGAAATAGAGCCTCCGTGTATATCAGACAGACACGCGCACAAACACACACACACACACACACACACACTAACATGCACCTACACCTCGCCCAGGTCCCCGAAGCTAATTAAAGGGAAGGTAGGCGAGCAGAGATGTGATAACTCTGTGAATCATGTAGAATAGTTGTAATGGGTGACCTTTTTTTCTCTCCCCATGCGGCGGGCAGAAATCTCATTTGAGAGTGAGCCATTCCAATTTGCTGCGGCGAGGCAGGTGTCAAAGTCTCAAGCAGGCAGAAAAACATCCCTTGGTGCCTTCTCCTTTGTTTGAGATCATGTAATGCCCTGTGTGAAAATGCAAAGAGCTACAAAGTCTACTGAAACTTGGTTTGTATTTCATCTTTATGTACTTCTCTCATTCTTCTTTTCTTCTTCTGCACTTTGACTTGATATGAAGAAACAAAGAGTGTTTTCTGTCTCCATGTTTTGTGTATAGAAGGGATTATGTTAGTGATCAGAGCAAACATGAGAATTATAAACACAGTCCATCTTCATTAGGCTGCAGGCCAGATATTACTGGGCTGGACAGCCTGGAATGTTTGGTCGTCCATTTAGCCAAGGGCAGGAGCAGAAGGGCTGCTGTGCAGGGCTCCAACTCCCTTTGATCCTCTGCAAATGTGTATGTGTGTGTGTGTGTGTGTGTGTGTGTGTGTGTGCAATGCAATTTCACAACCCAAGTACACCAGCTGGTCCACGTTAAAGTTCCAAGGTAACCATGGCGCCCCACGGCTGGTGGAGAGTGTGTGCATGTGTGTGTATGTCAGAGTGTGTGTGTGTGTGTATGTGTGTGATAACATGTGGTATACGTTTGGATGCGCTCCTCCACCCTTTCCCCTCCTTTTGGCTTTGACTTTTAAGGAGTTTCGACACTGAGCTTTTGCCTCCATCAGGTAAACAGGATACGGGTCACTGATAAAACAATATATACACATACACAGCCTACCACCATGGGAGGATATATGTGTATTCCCCTAACCACTGAATACCTGGGGTTGGGTCACCTAAAACAGTTTCCCATGTATCACTTTCAATTGAGATTTTTAGTATCACATGGTGTAAATAGTGTTTGAGCAGCTCTGCCAAGACATATCTCTGGGGGAAACATTGATACACGGAATATATACAAGACTGGAGTTAAGTGCCATTAATACAGAAAAAAGTCATGTTTAATCAGTTTACATGCTTTTATTTGTGAACCATGTAAAGTAAGGAAGCCAGGTTTGCCTTACAGTAGATTTTATTTTGATTTTATTTGGCTGTATTGTCTCCATCATTAAAAACATAAATATAGAGGAAGCATCATAGTGGAATACTGGTATTTTGTGATTTTGATCCTACATTTTGTGAGTTATCTAATTCCTTTCCTGCTGCACGCTACTATTTGTGTATTACTGGTAAGAAAATAGAGCAACCACAATGTGCGACAAGTTGTATTATGCCAAAAAAAGTACTTTGGTGGAATAAAGAGATGAAGATAGACAGAGAGGCTGTTAAGGGTTAAATTCGACGAACTTGAACGATTGACAAAGTGAAATATTTGCATACTATCTTCTATTTGCTTTGTGCTAGGGTTCCTTGCTACTTGAAAACACATGTATTATTGCATGAAGGCACAGGTCTGAGGCCTCATTCACCATACATTACATACATTATCCATACATCTCATCTCTCACCGCCTTATACAAATATTTACTTGGAAACAAAAATAAATCACAACAGGAACAACTACTCCGTTGCAATTAAAAAGAAGGATTTCGGACAAGGTCATATCATTCTCTTTGGGTGTTGTTTAGACGTTAGTGGGGTCACAACAATTGCCATGGTAACAATGCACTTGCACACAAACACATGAGAAATGCTAATATTTCTAAAGAACCACACACGTACACACATTGAAACCGTGGAAAAGGAAAAACCCTTATTTCTTTGAGAATAGCTCACAATAAAGCAGCAATGTTTTTTGTCCTCCTCGCAATTACATTCCATTCTCCCTCTGTCTTTCTCTCTCTATTTCTATATATGTGATTGGTGCCGCTGTAGAGCTACCACGATGATTCAGATGGGAACAATTCAAAAAGATTGGATAGGAGAAAACACAAAACAATTCTTATAAGTCTGCAAAAGTCCGCCTCGCCACCGATGACAGTCTCTGTGTACATCTGATTACCAGCTCTCTCGCCGTAGACTCAACCAGGGGGTTGTGAGCTCTGGAGATGTTCAAATTCACGGTTCAGGTAAGATTTGTGGTCCAACGGCAAAACCAGATGATAACCAGAACCTGCTGAACAGCAGAAACAATCCTTTTTTTTATATAGAACTACAGACAATTTCAAGGGAATATTTTCAGATTTTCACCATGTCAGAGCAACTCCTGGAAATGATGTTCTATTAATGTGGCTAAAAAAGGTTGGATACTTTCATGTTTGCTAACCCTGTACGGAGTTAATATTCTTTATAAAACGTGTTTTGCAGGCATACATCAGTTGTTTGTTGCATGTGTTGTTGTATGTGTTTGATTTGAACCTCAAAGAACTACTTCTGCCTCATTAGTCTTGAAAAGTACAGTGTGTACATGCAAGTTTACTGAGCTAAATTTGTGTTTTCATGCATCATGTTGCTTCCTCAGGTATACCATCGCGGTTGTGACTGAATAAAAAACCCTTGTGGTCTACCCAACGGATGGAACTTTCAAAGCGCAGTGAGCACAAACATGCAATATCCCTCAATCCCTGCTTCTACTGCGACTTTCTACTAGCAGTAAACAGCCAAAAGCTTCTGCCTCCTCAATGGCCACAAGCTTCCTACAATGATGAAAGAGCTTTTAGGATTTCTACATTTTACACTTTAATTGCACATGTTGCACCTTTGCCAGCTTTTAAAATTGTTTTATTAATAAGAAAAGGGTATAATCCCAACCGTCAGAGCTGTTTTGACACTTTGAGATCATCACACACACTCCCGTCACCGACAGAAAACGCAGCAAAAATTTCAACTAAACTCCTCACTGACATCGATGAAGATGTTTAATCTTTTCTTGAAATGAAAAATCATCCTGCTATCAAGCTGTCCACTGCAGAGAGAAAAATCTAATGAAAATATAGTGCTACATATTGATAATGATATTCTGTATCTTTCTATCCCCACCTAATCAGAGGTGGAATACGGCGCAGAGTCTCCCCTCTCTCCTGCCGTGACAGCCACAATTCATCACAGCTTTAATTTAGTCTGTTACTGGGGTGTCGATAGGACGAACACTGCCTGGTGACCCTCTCTCACACTCACACACACACGTCCACACACACATACATACGCACACAGGGAGCTGCACGTCCACGCACAACGTGCACACTCTTATGACCCTTATGGAGATCCGTCTATCCCCAGCAGCTCATCTTTGTTACAAACACGTACACACACACGCAAATCTACGCTGTCTCACACACACGTACATACACACTGAGGCATACCTCCTCCCATCGTCCAGGAGAGCTATCTGTTGTGCGGTTGGCTTTGGCCCCTAGCTCAAGGCCCTTCTCTCTAGATGTATCATCAGTCATTTAAAGCAATTAAGCACTTCTCAATGAGAATAGCCCGCTCTTCCTTGAGCAAGACGGAGAGGAGCGATTCACAAAGCCATTTTCTACCAAATCCTATTAAAGGTGGGGAAGGGAGGGGGGAAAAAAACGAGGTTGAAGACTTAAAATGGAGGGCTTTTATTTAAGGACTATGAGGTATTACAGGCCAGATTACTCTTGGCTTATGTTCCTAGTCTGGGAAATTACATTCCCACTTTTTTTTGGAGTGCCCAGGCTTTGGAGTCGAAGATGAGAATCACCTTAAGTCTCTCTTGTTTTTCACTTCTCCACTTCAATGGGTTGTTCTTGTTCTTGTTGTTGTGTTTTGCTAGAAAGATTTCTGTTTTTCCACTTTTATTGGCACCTACTGAGCTTTTAGATACCTCTCGGGGTGTGTTTTTAGGGCTGGGGTTTATGTCAATTCTATCCGGTTCTTTCAAGGGAAATTACTTTTTCATTCCAAGATCTAGTCTTAATTATTGATAGCAAGGAAAAGACATGAGCACGAATTTCATAGGATAAAACTGCTGTGCTTCAATCTCAACAGGGTTTAAAATCATACACCATATAAACACAGCTGTGAGTCATCACATAAATAAAAACACCAACAGAAAATCTATCTTTGTTGTGATCATGCTATTCACTCTCTACCTCAATTTCATGATTCCTTTGTTTCATACTTAAAATCCAATTCGAATAATGTAAAATTTAAACATGATCATGATCTTTTTAACCAAGTGGTTTTAGTTACCTAACCATAACCATACTTAAATAACAAGTCATGACTCAATTGTTTCCCTCGAACCTTCATCCAGTGCCGTTAGCTGCCAAAGATGCGATTAAAAAATGCCATAATCATTTGGTGAAAAACTGAACAAAAACACATCTGATCAAATCTGATGGCTTCTCCAAAACTGGTCAGTACACATCTGGACAGGAGAGACTTGGTCACTTATCCATAATATGAGTGGAGTCCTTTATTGTGAAAAAGCTTAAGTCTGTTGGGAAATTATATGACATGGTTATTGAACAGTTTGCTGCCTTGAAGGACAAGAGAATGTTTTTCCAGGGTGCGGGAAACGTTATTCTCCCTGCTTGTTGGAGTGCATTTTATATGTCAAACGTGCAGTAGATAAGAAGGGAAAGTCATGTATTTGAATTGTGACTGTAAATTTTTAAATGCCATCAGTAAATACATGTTGTGCGGTTCTTTTTCCATCCTTGATCTGTACTTTGTATCCCAGTAGGTAATCAGCTTTTCTTTGCTTTGCAAAACTGTATGTGTTATGTGTGTAAAAGTTCATTCTTAACCTTGAAAATACATCAGTACTTTGGTCATGCGTTGATAACTGAGCCATCTCCCCTGAAACTGAGGAAACTCCATTCACTGATGGAGACGAAGAGACAGAACGTACAGTTACGAGAGACCTTGTACTGTACGTTTCCCACATTTTTCAGATCACTTGCTGTCATATGTCCTCTGTGTGGTGATGAATTGTGAACTTTTCAACATGTCTATTCACTTCCTTTCCAGATTATGAGAATGGGCACTACACTTTTACACGAACTACCATCGTAGCTTAGGAAGGTGGCCTGAAACACGTAAGTTGTAATGTGGTGTATTTTACAGATTTCTAGATTTTGGTCCATATTGTAACATTTGCTACGATCACTGACAGCACAGAGGTCGTGTTAAGTCATTATCCTCTCCCTCCATCAGCCACTGTACAATCAAAGTCTCCACTGTTGGCCTTTTTAACTCAGGGCACATTTACTATTGGACTTGCAGCCAAAACAGCCTGTCTTCACCTTGATAAAAGAGAAGAAAATATTCAAAACATTGAAAAAAGTATGTATGTAGGTATGCAAGTCACAGTACGTGTGAGACCACTGATGTATATGAATACAGGCATATGTGTGTGCAAATTCTGTATGTGTGTGCTTACCTTTGCCAAACTGTAAAACAGGTTTGGGGTTTATTTTTGTTATGTGAAAGCAAGGCTCAGTACTGCTGAAACAGACATCTGCAAAGAATAGACCTACTCATTTGGCGTTAATCAAAACAGCCTGACTTTATTCATGTAGCTGCAGTGATCTGCAAGCCTCTGGCAAGAGCAGAGAGAAAGAAAACACAGATGTGTGCACATTACACAGACGCATACACACACACATACACACACACACACACATTTAAATAAAAGGTCAAATAGCTTTATCAATAACTGTGGAAAATGTGTTTTGTGAGGAGAAGGAGCAGCTGATCTGACAGTGGCCACCGCCCTGATGAATAACCGCCAGGACAATCAATAGGAAAGAGGAGTTGAGGTGGAGTGGGGGAACGTTTTGTCATCCAACGGTACACTCCAATATCTAAGCTCATCCATCAAAGGCAGCAATGGCACTCCGTCCTCCGCTTTAATTGAAAGCACACTGAAACAAGTTATTTACATGACGGGATGGATTTGAACGGGTGCACGTCAGCTGGCAGCTTTGCTGTTGTGTGCTTGCTAAATGTTTGTTTCATGAGCTGACGCTTGACTGTCTCTGAACATGGTTGACTGTCAGCTAACGAAGGAAATATAGACAAATAGTTTTGTATCAAGTCTAACACAAAGGCAAGGAACAGAAAAGGGAATATTTTGTGTTCTCGTCTTCAATGTATTCATCGTTGACAATCAAAAAACAGCAATGTTCACAATTCTGTCAAATAGATCATCATAAAATAGCAATAGGTACAAAAAATGAGCATAATTTGAAACCCAAAAAAGCTCCTCATCACTTAACTTCTTGTGAGAAATAAAACAACAAACCACAGTCTTGTGGTTTAAAGGCAACCAGGCATCTTTTTTATTGTTCGTTCTCAAATATGTCCTTTGGCTGCATACAGGGATTGAATTGGGGTTGGCTGCCTTTGGTACTAAAGATGCTATAGGGTTTAATTTAATTTGAATTCACATATGGTTTAAAGGGCCCCTACTGGGAATCTACTTTTGACTTTCAATGAGTTTTAGGTTTGTGCTTCTTTGCTGCGTTCAGCTTTGTATGTAAGCTCCATGAATATTACATTTTGGATGTGTGTCTGTACTTTTGTATGATCTTTTCAGTACGCATCACTCCGTGTAGACTGTTAATTTTAAGGATATTCCAATATCATATCACACTTAAATCTATGTAGCCGTATGGAGACTGGAAATTCTAGTGTTTCTCTGGACAGTTTTCTCTCAGACATTGTGCAATCAATAACACACAGCTGATTTCTTCTCCTTTGGGTCCATTCCATAAAGTGAGTATCAGATGTTTTTGGTGGTTGCCTCAAGTGAAAAAACACCTTACAATTGCTGTTAATATGTGAGTCTTACAGTTGCTACTACTACTCATCTTAAGTAAGTATTTTTTATATTTTTGCAATCAATTCAAGTTGATCTTGATTAAATTGACAAAATATGAGTAGAGTTTAGAGGTGAAATGATTTAAAAAATCCTAAATATGCCTGCATCAGTATGTACAGTAGATAAGGAAGACAAAATTTTTCAAAAATCATCTCATGATCATCCGTTTCAAAGTCGTGGAAGGTCTTTAAAGAGGGAGTGATGTACTGCTCTGTATCGTGTTTGCCCTGGGTGACCCAGTCTGAACTCCAGATGCTACTGTGTGTCACCATGTCACAACCAGAGCCAAAAAGGCCAGGGGGAGGAGAGCCTGTCTGCCTGGGAGCCAGCTAACATCTGTCGAGCATATTCACATGTGTAGCAGACATACAGAGAGACTCTTCAGACCACACTGACTCTACACTGCAGCACAGGATCCAGCGCCATAGAGACCGAAAACGTTTGGAACCAAAACAGGGACTGTTTTTAGAGTTTCAGCAGACACAGCCAAGGCCAGACAGGCTAAGCCAACACTTATTCACACTATGAGAAACCCAATTTCCCCCAAAAAGCAAAATTGATTTTCACTTTAATCTCGGTGCCATAAATATGATTTGCCAACTGGTTTATATACAATATTCAAGCAAATGACTTGTTCTTACCATTTAGTGCTGTGAACATGTTCAGTTGGCCCTGGCCCTCGCAAATGACCCACGGCCCCATTATGAGAAAGTGCCGATTGGGATAGCTTACAGAGGGGCCAGGCTCACCGATTAGAAGGGGGTCCAGGGGGAAAAAGTCATATTTTGACTTTTCTTTCTTTCCTTTTGTGCTTCCAAACCAATAAAACAAAGCACGGGTTGAAATATTCCACAGCTTTGGCTCTTTGGAACTCAGCATTTATAGATAAAACAGATGCTTCTGGCAAATGTAAAGGGTGAAATTTACATCCACTTTATTCCAAAATGTTCTAAATACTCTTTCCGGTTATTGTCTGTATCCAGGCTGGGTCCCGGACGACGGAGGAGGGACTGGGAATGTACTGGGAAACCACAGTGAAGCGGGCCAGCCAAGTTCAACAGAGAGTTCAAGGCTAAATCAATGCATATTTCCCTTTTAGTGGTGATGAGGCTAGCCAAATGCACACTTTTCCCTCTACGCAGGATCTCAGCCTAAATTAAATAGTGATTGGAAGAGTCTCTTCCATTGGTGGGTATGAATTTCACAAAAGATCATTTGCCTGCTTTGCTATCCCACAAATTCATATGGTTGAATTTCTTCTGCCTGCCCGAATTCATTGTCAGACTTATTAGCAGGGAATGGCTCTGCGCCACTGTTTGTCTAAGGCTGCTGCACTCGAAGGCCTTTGCAGACTACATGAGGAAACCTTGGCCAGCTCTTCTAAATATGTTTTTGCTGAAGTGTCCAGATATATTTTCTCTACGGTCAGAGCTCTGAGGCAGCCTTGGCTCACTCGGGCTCTGTACATGTGTTAATGCTGAAGAGGTTCAGTTATTTTAGCAGCACATTTGATAGTATGTTGACATATGTGATATTCTGGCCAAACCCTGTGTCACTGTAGGCCAATGTGTATTGTTCTGGTTTCAGTTGCCTCCGGGGTTCACAGTGTGTTTGAACATGCTGTCCAATCAGTACTGCATCATCTTTTAATATGACAGCCGATGTCTGTACACATTCGGTACTGAAAAGTTCGAATAAATAATCGGTTTTATGTGCGTAAAGCAGTTATTTACATGAAGAAAAAGAAAATTGCTGATTTAGTAAGGAATTCAGACAGTTGAAAAATGAGAACCAATGTTTTGGAGGTTATTTGCCCTCATCATTGAAACACATCTGCCTGGCCTAAGGGTTTGTGGGGTAAATGAGCCTTGACGATTATTTTCATAAAAAGCAATAAAGACCAGTAATTATAAAAATGCCAATAAGAATTCATCTTTCAAAAATCTATAAAGCTATTAAGTCTGTAATTAAAAAGATGAGCGGCTAAGTCAGAGAAAATTGCATTTTCCTGCACAAGCGACTGTGAAGCTTCATCTCATGTTTGTTTTGCAAATTCTTCAACAAAAACATTAACTTTGAAATATTAATCCGATCTATGGTATTGATAGGAATCTCCCATTAAAAGGCAGAGGCCTGTACTTCATACACATACGCTTCATTAGCTACACCTCGGCTGCAGATCCAAAGGGTCATTAAGCCTCCATCTTGACAATTACACACACAGACACTTACACACGCACACCCACACACAGTAAAGCAGATAAAGTGGCCACTGTACCTTCCAACCTGCTAAAATGTGTAAAAGTAGTCCTTTCACATTATAAATGGTCCCCCTAATGGGCAAAGTGTTATTAGCAGTGAATTACATTTTAAAGACCCAATCAGTGCTTTCTGTCTGTGAATAAATTACAGGTTTATTCACACATATATATATACACATAGAGATGACTGACCTACACAGATGCACATTTTGAATGAAAAAAAAAAAGAATTTAACATGTAGAAAACATACAAATAACAGTACCTATCATAACGACAGCTATCAGGCTATCTGAATGTATATTTTCCAGTTTAGATGAGATGTTTGAATTATTTTTGTCAGTAAGTGATAAACTGATCGACCTCTTAGCATTACAAGACCTCAGGCTTCTCTGTGTTATTGTCTCAGTGATTACTGACATGAATGCCATGTTCACAGTTGGAGGAATTTCAGCCTGTAAATGTAAAAAATAACAAACAGCACATCATAATGAATTGGCTTTACTAGAGTTACAAGAAATCTTACAAGGCCAGATTTGAATTATAAATGTTTACTTCTCATCTCTCCAGGACTCTGAAGCATTACGATGTTCACCTCACATCTTAGACCCCTACACAACGTCTTGTTTGCACTGAGTGTGTGTTTGTGTGTACGTACATCTCACTCTCATCCTAATGTTTTGATCTGGTGTGTGTGTTCACAGTGGACATTAGGCCATCTCTCAAACCAGTAATGGGCTTTGATTCCCCAGGGTTGCAGTGAGATGGCCACTTCTTACATTAGCCAGTCAGGTATGACAGCACCACGGCTTGCTTTCCCCTCGGCCAGCCTGGATAAATAATAAATGAAAGTGGTATTTCAGTCCTCCAAATCATCCGCAGGGTCAAGACTCCCTTCTCGCAGTGAACTTTGTAAGATGCGCCGAAGCGCAGCGAGATGCTAAAGGTTAGCGTCTCGGACAAGACAATCGTGCATTCGGCCTGCAAGCACAAGTAGTTTATAAACATCCACCACAATATCCACCCCCCTAGTTGTTGGTGAGGAGCTTCTTTTCCTGCTCCCAGTCTCTTCCCTCTGCCTCTGTAGGGGAATGGGGAGACATACGAAGAGGAAAAGTTAGCATTCTCACAGAGCATACATCTGCTGCTAAGCTGGCATTTTGTATTGATTTTTCCCGAAGCCTGTGATTTTGAAAGCTTGTAACAGAAGATGAGGTAAATATCATTTTATTTGCTCAAATGGTTTCAGATTGGATTGGATTGAGATGAAAATGGTGGAGACAAGCAAATCTAGATGCGAAAGCAGCAATTTCAGATAATTGTCTTCAGACCTGGTGCCAGAATATATTACCGTTGTTCCAAAACTGTCAAGCGAAAGACCTAGAAATGGACTGGAGTAAGTGAAGGCACTTATTCCTCAAGTCTTTGACATGTTTTACTCTCTGCTGACAATGTTTCACTGTGATGCGGTTGCATTTATCCTTCTGTGAAGAGCTCTCTTACTTCAGCTGAAAGTATCAGTTACTCCAATGCAAATTACATCCTTGACACTCACAAAGACTATGTCACTCCTGAGCAGTAGTGGACTCTGAGGACAAAATGTCAGTACAAGTTCAGGCGTCAGATTAGCATCAGATCAGCTTACATCTGGAAGGAGTAAAACATACAAACTCCCACAGCCTAAATCACAGACAAACAGAAGACTTCTCCAACATATTTAAATGTATTCTTAATAAAACAAATTATTTATTGATTCTTGTTGTTCTTCATCTCAGCAACTTCAAAGCCGCAACGTTTCACAAATCTCCCTGCGTGCAAGCAAGCTGCAGAGCTGAGTTAATAACCACTGTTTATAACCCCATCCCAGACATCCATTGTGGTTCATTTTTCTATTTACCCTGGAAGGTGAAGTTAACCTTCTTCATCTCATTGTAGCCAGAGGAGAATGGCAGAGATTAGTGTATTGGTCATGGTGATGTGACTGTGCATAAAGTACATGACAAGACCCAACTGCTTGGACAAATACGGCTATTCCCTACAAAGCAGCTGCAATTGGACTTGGCGCTCACTGTTTATTTGTCTTAGTGGATTGTAAAGAAGCATATGTTTTTTATGCTGTTTATTGTTCAACCTGTATACATACCAGGTCTAAGTACTTGACTAAATACCTTTTGTCTAATAAAACTTCTGCTTCTTACTGCCTGTTGGCATATTGCCCAACAGTAGCACTCATCTGTTCCAGAGTTTTCCTTTTGTGTGTGTCTACATCCATCCATCCATCCCTCCGTTCATCTATCCATCAATCAAGTGGGCTACTTAAGCCAGAAACTCATCAGAACAAAGCAATCAGCCTTGTGCGTCAGTCCTCTTTTCATTAGAGGTACATACAAGCCACAGTGCATGGTGTGTGTGTGGGTGTGTGTGTGTGTGTGTGTGCACTGTGTGCAGTGTGAGTGCTTATTAGTCGAGGTCAGCTAATTATTTGGCCAGGCTAATGAAGGTCAGTGTGCTTGTCTGTCTCCATGCTGATGGCCTGTACCTGATTGAGATAAGTACTCCTCTTCAACCTTCCTGTCATCTGTCATCTTGATTAAGGGACTGTACCGAATTAACAGCACACCTTTCTTTAACCTGTCTTATACCTGCCTACATATGTTCTACATTTTTGTATTTTCTTTTGCATTCAATACCACAATATCTCCATTGTGTAAATTGTATAAAAGCTCACAATGTTAGATAGTACCATACAATTTAACAGTAAATACATGTACCATGGAGATATTCACATTAGTTTTGTTGTGAAATGCTGTAGAAATTCTCTTTTCATGCAGATTTTCATAAACTGAATGGAATTCACCACTAGATTTTCACATGTGTATACAGGTAGGCACACTTTCTTGTCACTCATGAAAAGAAGTACATTGTCATCAACATTCAATGGAGAGATTTTAAAACGCATGGTCCATAATTATCTATAATGGAAAAGAACTCTGATGCCAAAGTTATTGTTCATATACTGTATATACAGGCCTGTCGCAATTGGAAATGCGTGCAGAGAATGGTGTCATTATCATGATGGATGGGCCGAACCAAATTAGGTAGATTTGATAATAACAGTTAAATTACATATCCACTTACCTGGATGCTTAATGAACTGAAAGCGACATTGTCTATTATTCTTGTATCATGCATGATTAGCACTCGGTATGAATATGTCGAGGCCGCCTGAGCTGTCGCTCATTCCAAATCAAATGCAGGACTCTGCCATTGTGTGTGTGAGCACTGGGTTATTGTAACAGACACAGAGGAGATCTTGACTCTGTCAGTGCCGGTCGTTTAGAGAAGGACAATTGTTACTGAAAAGTTTGATTCCAAAATTAGATAAACAGTGTTCATCATGGAGAAAAAAAGGTCAATCACTTCTTGTAGAATGACTGCTAACATGTAGTAAAATCATTTGAAAATTACATATATTTGTAATGATATGAATCATTGTGTTTTGAGAGGAGACGCATCAAATTTTGCCATAGCTCTGTAAATACAGTCAATAAACAGCATGTGGATCCATGCAGAAAACCAAATATGTCCTTGGCTAAAGCTGATACATGATTCTGATGTGAACTTCACTGAATTATGTTGCATTAATATTCTGATATGGAAAACTGCTGTATCATGCTCTTTCACAATAAAGATGAATATTTTTCTGTTGCCTAGTGGAAACCATGCAACCTTGTAACTCTTTTTTTTTCTGCACTCAACATGTTCATGCCTGGAATTACTGTGCACATTATGAACAATACCCTAAGATTTCCTATTATCATATTGAATATTACTGAAAAGAAAAACACAGCCATATAGAATTTCTAATTTAGAGGCTCAGTTCCAAAATTCTCAGATTTTCTGATAAGGAATTGCTCCAAAAATGTCTCCTCCATCAGTCCTAGTCCCTCTCTGGCTACCTCTGCAAGCCCCAGTTCCTAGGCCCCAGCATCTCTAACAAGCAGCGGATACAGCGCTGGATTACTGTAGGCGTTAAATCAATAGCTGCTGGTCTCCCAGGCACGGCTATAGATTATGAATCAGTGTTGGTGAGCAGAGCGCCATGGTGGCGAAAGAGAGTAGGGAGACAGAGGGAGAGGAGAGAGTGAGAGAGGAAGAGGGAAAAATACCGATTGGTTGCATCAAAATGACGCACAGAGTTGGCGTATTATCTTAAATATATACGCTTTGAATGATAACTGTACTCTGGGAAAGGTTCAACAACACTTTAGTTGTTTTTTTAATTATTTATACAGTAAACTAATCATTAAGACATATATATTGATCTGTCACAGTGTCTCTGTAGACAGAATTGAGGCACACTGTAAGGCAAATCAGGAATTTGACTTTTAATCGTGGTGTAATTGCAAGTAAACTCAGCATTGTATGTGAAACTAATTAATTTAGTCACTGATACCTGTACCTTCATAACATTTAAATAATGATCAGGCTTTTAAGTTCATGTAGCATTCTATTCAAAGTAAGGACAATAGCAACAATAATTTGTTATTCAACACGGAAATATAAGAGAGAGTTAAGATGTGAGAGTTTCAGCAGAGCCCTGCCAATATCTATATAACTGATCTATGGCAACAAAGCCCATTAACCTGTGTTGAACCTTTGGTAATCTCTGCAGTGAGCTCCACTGTTTCCAGCCCTCGGTTTAATTCAAGGCCCTCTGAGTCCTGTTTACAGATGGTATCTAAGTGGCTTGATTCAACTGCCAATGAATATTGGCATGTGTCTACACCCCATAGACCCTGCTATTAGGGGTGAAGACCACAGGGTTAGGCAAACACAAACTGAACATGACATCTCCCTCGCCTCTGCAAGTCTGACACACACACACGCAAGCAGGCACACACATATAAACACCTGCATGTCCATAGTCATGCATGTACAAAAAAAAACATGCATAACCCAGATTCTCAGAGATATGCAAGCCACATATTTAGTGCTCAAAAAACAAAATCATACAAAACACATGTGCCCACGCGCAAACACATGCAAACAAACACCACGCGCACACTCCACAACCTTGCTATAGGGTGGGTTGTTAGACCCACACTGCCCCCTGGCTCGCCTCTCTCTGTTTGTCGAGCAGCACAGACGCCTGAGGAATAACTTGTCTCCCACCACAGATTCAGGGTCAGATTACCCTGGACCAGCTCCCTAACCTTAACCATTAGAAGGATAAGAAAATATCTGTTCTAGGATCAGTGGCTGGGGGGCTGGAGATGATATTAAGGAGCTGTCAGAGGTGACTGAGTTCAGGGTCAGACCCTCGGGAGCCATGAGGTGGGAATAGGGTCGACCCGGGCTACCGTACAGCAGTGCCTGAGATAGAGTGAGAAAGTGAGCTCTGTGTATGCTGTTTTACTACCAACCTGAACTCATTTAAATTCTAAAAACTTACCTAGCTAATGCTTTTGGCTTAGCCTTAGAAGAAAGGGACACAGTGAACTTAACCATCCTGACTTAAGGAGCCAAATGGTAATGACAAGTAAGTTAAGGTATTAAAGTCATTACAATATTACTAATTACCCATTAACATTAGCTGGTAATTATACTTCAAGATGTGTAAATTGGTTAGGTAAAGTATTACGCTGTAATGCAAAGCAATTATAAAGCGGTGGTTGGTAGGTGGTTGATAAGTGTTCTCTCTATGGATAATTGTAGAGCAGACACGGTGCTAACTGTTAGTTGCAGGGTCTGGTAGTCACGAGCCGCCAGCTGTGTCTGAATGACTGACTCTCGGAAGTTGCTATTGCTCTCGTATGGAGCTGTCAAGGTCAGCGGGGACACACACACACACACACACACACACACACACATGCACGCGCACATTCACTCCCTCCCAGATATCCAGAAACACATGAGCACGCACACAAATGCATACACACACATACACACAGTACCAGAATGATTAATCTGTCAATCAATCCTCCCGTTTCCTGCGGTGAGCCCTCCTCTTTTCCCTGCAAGGTTCCTGTGAACAGAAACGAGAGCTTGCAAGATTTGGTGTGTATGTGTGTATGTTGCTTTTACATTGTGTGTATGTGTGTGTGTGTGTGTTTGTGCAATCAGAGCCTATTCACAACATTTTGCACACCATACCGCTGTAGCACAGCTGAAATGTAGAACATTACATTGCGATATCCAATCTTCTTATTCTACATCTCCGCCATACTCCACAGTGAGTTTTCATGGCATGTCCATTTCACTGCATGCTGGTCTGATGATGGCAGCTGGGAGAGAGGTGGCTGTTGAAAGGGGCCCTGACTAGTGAACCCATTAGATAGAAATGGATTCACAAAAGATGCACAAAACGCAGTAGGGGATATTGTGGCAGACATACGCATGTTGCACTAGTGGCTAGACTGCCTCTCACGCTGTGTTTGGATGGCTTGTCAAATGCAAAACTGCCAGAGCAGTGATGGTAGATGCATGAACTACACCTGTGCAGCTGTGTCCTCATCAAAGCTAATTCAAGTCTAACATAGAGTATGTAACACTACACAACAACATAATAAATCCATAACCCAAGGTCAGGACATGTCGTTTAATATGTAGAATAATTCATTCTTTCTGATGCAATTAAAGGTATGTTAACATCTGTAGTGTTTGTCAACGGAAGGAAAAACAGGCCTGTATTTTTAACTGTTCTCAGTTGAGAAACACAAAATGCAGATATCTTACATCATTTTCTACATGTACAGTAAGTTATGTATAAGAATATAGCTACTTCCCAATTCTGTGGTCTAAACTACAGACACACAAATATGATTAAATGTTCAACAATTTTGTCGATGGAAGTATTTCACCAGCATAATTTTCTAGCTCAATCACATACATCTTTGATTTTGCTCCTAGCTGTAATGCAAATAGGCTAATGAGATGAGCACAATTCATTTTGCCACGTTGTTTACTGTATGTAAAATATCTAATTATCAGTTTCCACAAAATTAAAATGTCTATTTTGCTTTAAGAAGATGCTTTGTTTGATAATGAACTATCACGGTTCACATTTTTCCAATTTATATTGTGTCATTAACTGGGCATAATAATATGCTAAATCAATATCATTATACTTGTAGCATTCAGATTTAATGAAGGCTGCACAAGCATATACATTTAATTAACTGGTGCATTTAGAGTGTACTTTTCAATTTCATTAATTGTTTCTTGTAAATGGATATTTGGACTTATTAACAAACACTGCATGTGATACGATGATGGTCTTTTCACAGTGTTAAAGTCTGTTGTTTATTCTATTAGTATTATTCATTTTAATGTTACAGCACATTGATTCAGAGTTTCAACTTACAGCTGTCTCTTGTAAACCTGCAGTGTTAATGTTCTACTATTATTACAACTAGTACTACTGCTGCTGCTACTACAGTAACGCTAATAACATGGAAAGTGTGAGTCTTCTGATACCAACCACACAAATTTCATAAAGTTTTATGTGTAATCCATCCTATTTCATTTGACCGTGCTGCTGTAAGAACATGGTGTTCGGTGATCGCTCGTATCACTACCATCTCTAACTAATCACCTCTTCTCTCTCTTCCTCATGCTCTCCCGTTTACTCCTCCACTCTCACTCATTCTCTCTATCACTTAATCTTCTCGACTGCCCACTGCCTTGCCTGCGCTAATTGCGGCCGAACAGTCCAGTTGAGGAGGGAAAAGTTGGAAAATCAGGGACAACGCCATTAGTGCTTTATTGGAGGAGCTAAAAGAGTTAGCCTTATTCCACTGGATCCAATCCACGTCAATCACATTGGGAAAATTGGATTCCTGAATGAGGAAATCCCATGAGGGAGGTTAGGCTGTCCATCTGGAACAGGAGGAGACGCTTCTTCTTCTTCTCTCCCCGTCCGTCTTTCTTTTTCGCCACTGAGGCGCTGTGCGTGGCGAGGTTCTGTTCTCACTTTAGTGAACCAATAGGGCCATAATAAGTATTGATTAAGCTATTAGCCAACATTACCCAGGCACTGGCAGAGACTGCGTATAGAATCAGCACCTCAGGACTCTGTCACACACACACACACACAGACACATACATACAGGGTTAGTTAGTTAGTGAGGCGACTAAACTACTATTCTCTTATCCATTTCCCTCTGCCTCCCTCTGCCCATCGTCTACCTCTCTATCAAGCCCTGTAACTGAACTCCAATCAAGTGAGGACACAGTGCAGAATACATGGTGTTCCAATGAGATGGGTGTGAGTACAACGCACACACACAAACATGGGGAATCAGATAAAACAGGCTTGATTACAAAGGACAAGGTCATAGTGAGGAGTGACACAGGTTGGAACCAAGCTATCAGAGTCAAGCATCACGCAAACACCTACAAGTACGTACACACACACACACACACTCACACACACGTACACTGCTTCATGGTTTCATAGGAAAAGAGAGGTGTTCAGGGAGCTTTTGAATGAAGAATACAATATTTGGATTCAGTCACAATGCTAATAAGTGTGTGTTTGTGAGGTGGACAGAGCCTTTCAGAGAGACGTTTATTGTGTGACTTTAATCACTTGACTTCAGTAGCGAAACAGAAAAATAGAATGGTAGAGAGACAGACAAGCATTAGAATTAGCTGCCACCTAAACTCAACACCACCATGTTTTGAATATCTTTTCCAAGAAGTCGTCTGATTGAGTGATTTCCAATACATTGTCAGGACAAATTACCTCCACTTAATAAGATCCTTGGTGGAAGCAGAGGACGGCCACTCGGAGAAGGGGAGAGGAAACGACAAGTATTAATTTGGGATTTTTCACAAACTGACACTCTACTCTCCATCCTCAGGCCCTGGGGCTGTGTCACTTCTCACCCATACTCACACAAACACACACACACACACACACACACACACACACACACACAGTCTCTCTCTGTTGCTCTCCATCCCTCCATTGCTCCCTCCTCCTTCCTCCTGATCATGGAAGAAATTCTGTGGCGTAGCAATTACCTAAGTCTTTTATCAGTCATTTCAAAGGAGGAAAATTAGAGCAATTGTGTCAGGATGGTCATATGGGCAGAAATTGCACACTTATTGGGTGCACTTACGCCTGTGACTCCGCTCCCTGCACTGATGGGGCCCATTGTTAGGGGACGGTGCCTTCGCGGCCACTGATTGGGGCTGAGAGCAGATGCAACCCCACACCCTCTGCACCCTTCCAAAGTCTCCTTACCGCTCCACCTTAACAGACACCCCCATCCTCAGCCCCCCCCCAACCCACCAAGCTTTTGTCTTGATTCTGCAGCCCCCCTCCTTAATTGAATATAAATTACAGCAGTCCTTTGGCTTACGCAGACTATCATCAAAGTTAAGAACAGACCATCGTCTTCTTTGACAGATAATTCATTTGACTCAACTCCACTTGTCCCGCCTCACCCCGGTCCTCTTCATCATCCACTTCCTGCTCAACCACTCGCCATCCTCTGCAGTTTAAGATGGTGATTTTTGTTGTATTTTGAAAATACGCTATTGATTTGCTTCACAGTATATAATAGATAAATAATACACAAAGGCTTTTACTTGCATTTCTTTCTTACAATGAGGAGCCTTTGTAGCTGTAGTGAAATGCCATAATTGAACTACAGGAAGTGCAGACATTTCTCATTTTCTAAATTAAGAAGCTTATGTTAAGAAAAATATTGCTTAAAGGGATAACATTTTTTTCCAGATAATGGTGAGGAAATCATAAATCAGTTCAGAATATCAGCAACTGAGATGATGTGACCTTTTTCTGAGAATTCATTCATTAAGCCATTGTTAGATTTGGTGACCCAATCCCTTAGCGAGGTGCCACCTGAATCCAGATCTTCAAGCCAAAATCTACAGTAAATGGTGGAGAAAGTCTTACTAAGTGACCACAGAAGACAGGATCCACTGATTCAAACTGTAAGTGCTAAGCATGTTGAAACACTGCTGCTGCCTTACCCGACCCCAGAAGATGATAGGCCACTCAGCTAACGAGTGAAGCCTCTATCTAATAGTAACACTGTCTGCTCGCAGGGATCTTTCCCTAAATGCTAACTAGATTCAGGCAGTGAATCCTAGCAGTAAATGCTAAGTCTATGGCTTAATCGTCGACTCTAGCCCCTTCGCACCACAGGGAGCTGCCAGGCCTCTCTATTCCCACTCCACTGGCCACACATCTCCACTCAATCTGTCTTAGCATATTGATTTCCCAGCTGTCTCGTTGGTTCCTAACATAATTATGGCTGGCTGTGCTAGGGGCACAGGCGCAGGGCTAATACATTTACACCAGGCCCCATCAGCGCGGGCTTATATTCATGTCATTGGAAAAGGCAGGAGATTGGATGCCCCTAAGAGGCAGATCTACTAAGAGAATTTGGGGGGCTTTGCTCTAATGAAAAAGGGAATTAGCTAGCTTGACCTCCGTCACATTGCAAGATCAATAGCAGCGTCCATGAAAATATTCAGTGGAAAAAAGTCAAATGACACATCTGTTAATAAAGATGTGTTATTTCATAGTGTTTATTTATGCTATCATTTCACTTTTACCCTTTATATAAGATGTTTATGTTTATGTGAACCTCTGAACAAAGCTTGCTGCTGTGCATGAAGTTCAAGTTGGACATTTTTTACTATACTTGCAAAATTACAAGTGAGTGGGGTCTTTTTGATCCAGAAATTAAGTATCTGTTTCTTTACTTATTAAAGCATTTTAACTGTAGTCATACAAGTATGTATGACTATTTGTTTTTCTTCTTTGCCACTTTTCTGTCACTTTCCAGAGAATATCTGTGCATCTTTACTCCTATAACCTCGTATAGTTTTTTTTTTTATTATTATTTTCTATTCCATGCACAGGATAAGGCAGGAGAAAGAAAAAAAAAACCTTAAGGAAGGGGAGAGAAAAGAAGGTCACAGTCTATCTGTTTCGCTGTGCCTAATTGTTGTCAG
This sequence comes from Oplegnathus fasciatus, assembly GCA_003416845.1. Lineage (NCBI taxonomy): Eukaryota > Metazoa > Chordata > Actinopteri > Centrarchiformes > Oplegnathidae > Oplegnathus > Oplegnathus fasciatus. The sequence goes on along the minus strand of NTHP01000085.1, from coordinate 1,255,504 downwards.
AAGCTGACCTAAAACGCAGAGACAGTATTTTTCAAAGTCAAGGATGAGGTAGAGGAGGGGTGGGCAATTCATCACACTATCTCCCTTCCTCCTCCGCCCACCGTCCGGGACCAGCGAAGGTCTGCTAGTTATTTAATTCCATGGATCAGGCCCTTAATGGCAAACTCCAGCCCCATAAATTAGACATGCACTCGATTAGGATGTCTGGCTTAAGAAGCAGTCCTAGGTATGATACTGACATGTAAGGTCATCCAGTCTTTCTCAGATGTATTGCAATTAATGATCATTAGAGAAAAGCCAGGGTGGATGGTGTTGGAGTCTGTCAGCACCTTACAGGTTGTTGTAATAAATAGAGATACATGAACACACTGATCATGCTGTGCTTGAGAACAAACTTTATTTCATAATGTTCAAACAGATTGCAATTGGGTAAAGTGCACTCATGAATCAAACGTGAACACTTAAACAATCAACGGCACTGTGGCACGAACAAAAGTAGTCCAATTACTGTTCAGAATTATACAAATGAATATTTAGAAATAATAACAAGGCGTCTTCATGTAATTTCTGACACGCAAGCTGTTATTGTAATCAAAGGTACATTAATTATACTTCACTACACTGCACTGCATGAGAACAAAGCTGTGGTGATGACTGTAGGGGTAAGTGTGTACACTACAGTCAGTTTGCAGCTAATGTTGGGGCTGTGATCAGTATGGCGCTGGGCTGGATAGACTGGCTTCTATTGTGCTCCTTGAAGGACATAAAATACATGTGACACATTTCAATGGCTGTAACTGCATTCACTTGGGCAAAATTACTTCATTGTATTCATAGTTTATTATTAAGGCGCCCATTTACCTTCACACCATAGCAACAACTAGTCTTTCAGAGTTCTTACATACAAACTGTACATGACTGGATGAACAATGCAGTCAGCTCAGCGGCGATTTCTTCGCTTTTCAGTTTCTGTTGCGCCTCACTCCTAATTCTGTTTTATTTCTGAAGGCGACAGTACGGTTTTCTTTTTTCTTTCCTTTGCCAAATTTCATGTATTTATTTATTTATTTATCAATCTTTTATTTTTTTTGTCTCGGTGGCATTTTGGACAGTCCCGAGCATTTGCTGACAGTTATTTTGGCTCCTGGCAGCGCAGACATTGACTGTCAACGGGACGTCTCCTTTCTTTTATTCATTTCTTCTTTCCTGAGAGATGCTGCTGAATGCAAGTCAGCCTTTTCTCCCTGGAGGTGGGGAGGTGGGGGTGGGTGGGCGGTGGGGAGGACAGTGGTGGTGGTGGTGGGGGGCAGACAGGAGGGATGGTGGAAAAGGGCTGCGGGGAGGGGAGGATGGGGGGGTGATAAGACATGTCGGGAAGGTGTGGTGTGGTAGACCATCTCATTCTCTCTCTCTGCTGTGTGTTTAGCTGTAAATAGTGTGTGTGTTTGTGTGTGTGTGCGTGTCGAGGGTTATTCAGGAGGACACTCTCCTGACCATCAGATCAGCCTCCATTCTGACATTCCTGCACTTCCTCAGCCTGAAAACACAACCACAGGCTCAATGAATGTGTGTACTCGTGTGTGTGTGTTTCTGATATAACAAAAAATACTTAGTATATGTCTGTGTATAAAGCAGTTACTATACATCTGTGCACACAAAAAATGTGGGTCAGAGCTTCAAACAATATTATGAGTGCTTATGTAGCTGCCTGTGTGTGTCTGTGTGTCTGTTTGTCACCTGTGTAAGTGTATATTCTCGTCTGTGTGGGCATAATTGGGATGTTGCGTGTCAGGGGAACACCAGCAGTATTTTTTTTTTCTGAGCGAGCCAGCCAGTCAGAGACCATAATGGGTGTTTTTGCTTGATGAAAGCCTCAAAGCAGAGGTCCAGTGTCTGTTTTGATAAAGGGAATGTGCATGCCAGTGAGTGAACCCTGCATTGATGCTTGGATAAAACACATGATCAATAAAATAAACAGTACATCACCTCTATTAGTGACACAACACCAGGATCAAGGTATGTGGAAATGGGACCAGAGGGCCTTGTAGCGCTGCAGAGATTTCAGATTTTTAGGCAGAATTAGATGCTGGGGTGCGTACTGAAACTGTGTGATTACTGAACACAAAGTAATAGGGAGCCAGGGATTGCTGAAAAATATACCAGCAAATAACAAGCGTGCCATGCTGCAGCTGCTAGTAATAATGACTGAAAACACATTTGTATTGATGATTTAGCTTTACAATTAGATACAAGATTCGATTTGAAACAGGAAATAACATACCATGTTGACAAGCAACATAAATGGGCTGATTTGACAAAGTTGTCTACGTCTGCCAAAAACAGAGAGAAAAAAACTGACTACAGCCCAAACAACTCGGGCTTAATGCAGATACTAAAAGCCCTGAGAGTGGAGTTCTTCACTCAGCCAAATTGATTTCTGTTTGCTCTCTTTCTGTTTACAAGGTGTGCAGATTAATTTGCAACATGCCCCAACACATCCACAGCTAAAACTCCATCCCCCCTAAATCAAGGCAGCTTTTTCTGAAAGCAGCGGAGATGAAATAATGACAGCGATTAGATTACTATTCTTAAGAATCCATTAGTCAAAAATGACACCCAGGAAATCACACAGTGCATTCTACCCTAATGCAATAAGGTGCCAATTATAACACTCATGTGGAATAAGTGGAATCCTCTCCCTCTGTTGGCTGAGGAGAACACAAATCATCATTACCATGTGTTTCTTAATGCTATCTGCACTGAGAGGCATTAAGAACAGACTAATAAGTTTAGCCCTCGCAAACTGAGTGCAGCTGCATGCTCCATTTTCTCACTTGTTTTCCTTCCTCTTCTCATCAGCGTTTTGGACCTGCCTGCGAGTCATGTTGCTGTATCAGTGTTGTGTTTTCCAGCCTGTCCGTCCTTCTGATCGTCCTTCCATTTGTCTTCTACTAGTCTCCTGTCTCTCAAGGCCCAAATAGTTGTCACATAACAAACCTAGATACAAAGTGAGTCCATCTTTGGACACTGGCCTTCAAGCGTTCGCCTGTAACTGACTTCACTTCAAAGAATGCACCATAAAAAACTAAACACTTTTTCAACTTATTCCAGGTGTACCTGGCCTTTAGAGCTGTGAAACATTTCAGTTTAAAGTTAAGCTGCTCGCATCTATTATCTATAACCTCTCTAAAGCTCGTATGCACACACAAAACAAGTAAACAGAGCGGACCTAGGCAGCAAACATTCACCAAGAGTTTGGCTGCTTTAAGCCGACACTGATTTCAAGCCACCAGCTATAAGCTCGCAAAAAGCTGGCAAGCTAATAACATTGTCCGACTTTGCCACCAGTGGCCTGCTAGTGGGCTGTTAGTTGCCTGCCAGCTGGGAAGGGCATTAACTGCTAAAAAGGATCCTGTTGGGCTAGAGCAACTTTTCCAAACTTCATCTCATTGGATGAAAAGACAAAAAGAAGGAAAGAGAGTTTGATGGCAGTAAGGCAAAGCCATGGGGAATCTCAGACGATGATGAAAGCAAACTCTCGAAGAGCCACAAAACACCACACACCCCCTCCATTACATCAAGGGGCAAGCAAAGAGAATTATAATAACACTGCCTTTTCTTTTTTAATTAATGAAGACTGTTATTTGGTAGGAGGCAGGGCAAGCTGTAAGGAATCTTGGATGATTGGCAAACATCAAACAGAAATGGTGTGTGTGTGTGTGTGTGTGTGTGTGTATGGGTGTGTGTATGAAGAGTATCTAAGCCTGTGTGTACACATGCATGCAGGGCGTGATTGTGTGAATATGATTGTGTTCGCCACACATGCGTTTGTGCATATATGTGTGTGTGTGCTTTTGCTGCCTGCTAGGCCAGCTTGTTGCCTTTAGTAAATATGCCCATCAGTGGCAAGCGGACTTTGGTGTTTGTCTTCTTGTGTGAGTGAAGCCTCTGCTTTTCTGCATTAACGATTGAAGAGGGGGAAATGAGGAGAGGAAAACATTATTCATACAACACATTATCCAAGTTATGGAAACTTTGAGAACTTCCCCCGTTTCCACTGAAGGTGGTTTTAATAAGGTTCCAAGGGAGTTGGTGCTTCAGGGTGTTGACTAACGGTGTGTGTGTCTGCGTGTGTGTGTGCATACCATTCATGCGTGTGTGTTTGAGGGTACATGTGTGTATATCTCGTGTCTGAATGAGTGTGTTCAGTGGTAGGGCGGCACGTGGTATGTATTACACATCAAAGAAAGGTCAGGCTCAAACACAGAGTTGGGCTAAAGGTTAGGGCACGGCTCTATATAGAACAGAGAGAAGGATGGGGCTTATCAAAGCTATCACTTGGAGAGAGACTGCTAGAGGTCACCAAACCCTTGACATGACGTACAGATCTAATGTCTTAGCCAAAGATCAATACGACTACACACAGACAAACCAGATAGGCTTAACATCAGTGTAGCCCCACAAGCCACTGAAACCAAGCACTCACTCCCTCAACTCCAGTGGAAGAAGAAAAAAAAGAAGAAAAGGATGTGAAATGAAATGAAAAAAGACAAATAATCAATTAAACAAGAGCAGAGGAATGAATAAAAGAAAGGTTTCTTTGGATGCAAACGAGTGCTGGGAAAAGTGTTTCTTCACAATTTTGAAAATTTGATGGTGATTTTTTGGCGTGCATGCTAAATGTATTCAGAGCATCAGATGGAATAATGCGATGAATAATGCAGATCAGAGGTGTTGAGAGATCATTGCGGTGGATTAATATGCATCATTTTTTAGCTTGAAGTAGACAGACAGATGGATAGACAGATAGTCTGTCTATCTGGGTGTCTATCTGTGTATCTTTCTGATATCTAGACAGATAATTGATTGATTGACCAAACCTTAATTTACACACTCTTTCTCATGTACTTAATGGCTAATCAGTTGACTTTCACTGTGCTTGTCTCAGGGCTCTACAAAAGTGAATTACCTCCACTGACAGTTAAAATGGCTATGGCCTGAAAGAAAGAGAAGAGGCATCATCCTTCTTCCTTGTGACTTCCATTCGCCTCTGCCTCTGTTCCTGAAAGTGACAGGACGCAGTGTGTTTTTGCTTACTCATCAATATTTCAGAGCACTACACATGGAATGCTCCAGTGACTTTGAATATAGAGCCCCGTGCGTACACCTCTTCTCTCTTCCTTAGTGATATGACATCAAGTAATGCACAGTGAAAGTTGAAAAACCAGTGCATCAAGGTTCCCCCCAACCCCACCACTCCTTACCTAATGAAATCTGTGAGACAACTGCTGGAAGACGTTGGAGCCTTTATAAAATCAAGCGCAAGGAAACACCGAGGAAATACAGGGTATGTGAAGAGGATTGCTACGGAAGGTAGTACCTCTAGAGAGGCTAAAGGCTAAGCATTTGTCATGGAGGATCTGCACTGCACGCATACACTCTACACACACAGATGTATTCAAAAATGCAAAGCCACAAAAAGTCACCCATGCATATTGATAGTGAAATCAACCTTATTTAGTGTCCAGAACATCCATCTTTGAAATTGCTCCTACAGACACACACTCTTTACCAAAAACACCATCTTGAGGGATGCATTTGTGAAAACTGTTTTGCGCTTGTGCATGTTTTTTAAGTGCACATGAATGCTGAAGCACGTGTGTGTGTGTGCGCGTGCATGAGGCCATATGCGTGTGCGTCTGCAAGCCTTGCTTGTGTCATTTGAAGCACAGAGTCCATTTATCAAGGACAAAAGGGCCCCAAAGTGTCAGAGACTAATGGACGTGGCCCCATCCTCTCTCTCCCCCCGTTGTGATCATCCTCAGAAATTAATTAGAAATAACGAATAGACGGTCTTTTTTCACTCCACTCTCATTTATTACAATGGTAATTGCTCTTCCCTCATTGTAGGTTAAGTCTTTAAACACTGTCTTACATCAAGACATGCTCATCCTTGCCATCTATAATTCATGATATACTTTGCACCAAGCAAAGCTGTTAAATATTTAGTGAATCATTGCCTTAAACTTAATCACCCCCTGATAAATGCATGTGTTTTTCCCCTTGCTCTGCCCCTCTTGCTTTCTGCTCCCCAATCAAGAGGATACACACTCCAACTAGTTGTATAATCTATTTTTAATTTCTCCGTCAGAAATTAACATAATACAACTTAGCATAATGTATTAATTACAGTACATTGTTAAGTGCTACATGATGTTTCTGTGAAACAAGCTATTATCATTGTACTTCATGAAGTATTAAATCTAATCCATATTTAAAGAATGCTTAAACATTAATTTGCTAGACTTGCTGCTAATGTCTTTCCTCATCAAACTCAATTCTACCACAACTGTTAACTAGCACTAACTCTGAAGAGTCTGCACTTAATCCTGTTTTACACCAACTTCCTGTTTAGCCTGAGAGTTTTTATATGCCAGTTGTTATTTTTTGTAACACTGGTGTCAAAAACTTCTAATTTACTTCTTAACCCTTAACTACTTCACACTCACAGTACTAGGTCATCCATTTTTAGCCGTTTGACACAATAAAAGGTAACACTGGTCATATTTTGACAAAATAATATAGGTTTTGTCTAGCTGAAACGATTCACAACTATTTTTATCGTTTAAGTAATTTTCCAAGCATAAATACCAAACATTCCTGAGTTTCAGCTTCGAAACTGTAAGAATTTACTGTTTTTATTTGTCTCATGTGATAGTGAACTGATGCTCTTTGGGTTTTTGGCTGTTGGTCGGACAAAAATACTGTCTGAGGAAGTCACCTTGGGGTGACCTTTGGGCATTTGTCACTGTTTCTGACATTTTACAGAGCAAACGAATGATTAATCAAGAAAATAGTTGTCAGATTAATCGATAATGAAATTAGTTGTTACTTACAACCCTAGTTTTGTTGTCAGGCCCCTACTGTAGAACCTAGAAATTAGGTTAAGACACCAATTAGCAACATCTTTCAAGCCCCTTTAACATGTATTTAACATGTTAAAAGGAGATTCTACACGTTATCTCACTTGGTTTTGGATTTGCAAACTTTTGCACTGTTCTTTCTTCTTAAAATTATTGCTCTGTTTTTCTTCTATACAGTAAAGGACCCTATAAACCCAGTTGTATATAAATAAAGTTTATCATTCCTATTTAATAATCTGGCTCTGAAAAACCCAATATATGGATTAATCAATCAAGTGTTAAATATCCAGTGTGTTAGCCAGCTCTTGAGTGCAGTAATATTTTATTTGAGATGAGCATCACCTCCCGCTGTCCTGTCACTGAGTAGAAAAATTGTAAAATAAAACTCATTTTTGAATGTATGAGCAGCTTCACGGTACCACTCAGGATCTGTAGCGCAGCTACATTCCTCACTTCCTATTTTGACTTCCTGAATTACATTCCAACTGCCTGTCATTGGTGGTGGAGATAATAGGCGGGTACTATAAACAGTCTTTCACATTATCATAAAATCACAGATGTAAATACATACACATTCTTTCAACCCCACCTCCCTTCTCTCAAAAGACAAGAGTACATCTTTAGATTCTAAACACCTTCCTCTCTTCTTGTCTTTACTCCCTCCTTTAGCTTCTTTCTTTCTCCCTCTCTGAGGCACTCCATCTTCCTGATGTTTAATTCATCACGCTTTTCCATCATCCTTCCACCTCTCTCCGCAGCTCTGTCAGGTAACAAACAATGAGTTTTTGATGTGAATAATTTAATGCGTGTACTGCAAATGCCGGCGCTCGGCATTACCCATGCTGCACACTCGGCTGTCATTAAGACACCTGATTTCCCCCAAGATTCCTCTCCCCGCCTCGTAGATGAAAAGGTAACACACATGTCGAAATTTCTCCCCCTTTACATCTGGGGAGGAAGACTATATTTTTAGACAGGCTAAATGAGACAATGACAGCGGTAAGCAGTGAAAAGAGAGAGCAGAGAAAGAGAGACAGAAAGAAAGCAAAGGTGAGAGGAAAATGAAGGGGAGGGGTGGAGGGAGAGAGTGACTGTTTCCTCGTACATATTTTTCTTTTTCTCTCACTCTCACCCGATGTCGCAGCATCAAACGCTAACCCTGCTTTCAAAAGCCGGCGGAAGCATTGATTCAATATTTTCTCCCCCGTGTTGCTGTGATCCTGAAACTGCTCTCTGGCTAGATCTAGACACACGGAGGGAAAATGACGGTGGCAACATCAAACGCAAACGTGTTGTGGATAATAACAGACACAGCCTCCTCTCTCCTTCTCTCCTGTTTTTCCTCCCTTCTTACCGGCCCGACCTCCCTCCCTCTTTCCTGAACCCCCTAGACATGATACATGCCATGAGCTCCATGCATATGTTGTGGTGACACCAAATGCCAAACAATTAATGGCTCGGCTCCTCCTCGCTTTTTGGTAATGGGAGAGTATTCATCTCCAGGATCATATCTGTAAGTCTTATCTTTCCTTACGTGAGAGAAAAGAAGGGGGAGAAAGAAAGAGAGAGCAGTGGTGGCAATAGTATAGGAGCAGCAGTATTATGTGAATTACAGCAGCAGGGCCAATACAGACTCATCTATCCTATTCAGCCCTCTCCCCGGCCATTCTGCAGACAGACAATCAGTGCACACTGGGAATGGCGAATGAGGATCACCTCCACTGGCAGCAGGGTCCTCCGTTTCATTAAAAAGGATTTAAAAAAAGGTGGAGGGATGGGGGGCGAAGGGGAGGGGAGGGAAGCGAAGGAGAAGAGGAGGAAGGGGGGGTGACAGTGACGGAGATCTGGGCAGATATGAAGGCAAAGGGCAGTGGGTTTTAAAAAATATGAAGGACAAGGATGGAGAGCAGGATGGATTCAGGGGGAAGTGAGGGAAAGGGGAGAGCAATGAGGGAGATCTGGTTAGATATGAAGGCACAGGGTAATATGAATATAGCGCTGTGTGGCTCTGTGATGTGGAAAGGAGAGAAAGAAAGGAAATAAAGAGGGTGCGATGCAGTGAAGGTGGGTATGGTATTAATAAGCCATTGTGGGGATAATTGAGGAATGGGGGGGGGGCTCTGAAAGCCTTTTTAAAACCAACTCTGCCTTCAATCTTTGATTCACTTTCATCACCTCCAGTGTGGCCACGTTGATTGTGTGAAATCGGCAGGAGGGCCTTCAATTATTGCATCTCGACTGTGGTCTTCATGCACAGAGACACACACACATGAAGGCAAACATGCACGGAGACACACTTGATAGCTGGCATACACATTTGAAAAATAGATGCTCTGGAACAATGTGAATGCACACTCTCCTCTTCCCTACACACACACACACACACACACACACACACACATTATGACGATCCCTTGGTTTTATCCAAATGACTGGGGAGAAGGAGAGAGTTGAGAGCTGATACACAATAGATAGAAGGAAGAAAGCAGCGGAGACGGGGAAGAGTGTTGATTATTCTCTTTGTCTATTTTGTCATTAGCAGATGGAGCTCGATAATGTAGTGGATACTTAATGGTGGCCATACAATGGAAAATGAGGGAGAATCCTATACATAAGGACATAGTGAATGGGTTGGGGACTTCACATGTGTGTAGAGTATTCTATGGACACAAAATGCAGGGCCAGGATGCACCAGAATTGGCAGGAAACACAAAGTAAGAGATGCATGCAAGCATGTGTCAAAGCATATGTGTGTATGTGAATATTTAGTGTTAGGAAGATCAACTGAAACCTTCACGTTCTAGTCTCCCTGTCTGAGGCACAAAAATCGAGGACCACTGTGATAATTGCATCAATCCCTATTTCCTCCGTCTCTCTTACTCTTCTATTCCTCTTATCCCTTGCTTATAAACAAATAAATTTATCATGAAAGACTCAGAATACATCATTCATACCCACACATACATACAGATACACACATACACACAGCTTTCACTGAATATAGACTCATTCTAGGTCATGGGCGGCTCTAAGCCCTCTTTAAACCAAGACTTTATTTCCCCTGTTGCTCACTGGGAGTGTGTGATCTGTGTGTTGCTGTTAGTGTGAACACATGTCTGTGTAGATGAGTGTATACATGTGGTACTGTGTTAATGTACAACTGGATGTTTGTGCGTGCTACTATGAGTGTTGGTGTGTTGGTTTCTTCGTCTTAATTAAAAGTGAGGTTCCATTGAGTCCCAGTCACAAAGCAGCCACTGGGAATATTTCTAATTATTTCCTACCTTTCACATCCCGTTCACTCTTCTATATGTGATTAGTGACAGCGAGCAGAGATTAACTGACAGTGGGGTGTATTTGTGCACGATTACAGTTTGTCCAAGTTGACAGAAATAACTCCTGCTGTAAAACATACATGTGTGATCGTATGTGTGTGTATCTGTTTGCGTGTACGTGTGTGTGTGAAGCCTTTATTCTCAAATGAAAAGCAGGAAGTCAATTTGTAACTTTATTTTATTGCATACAATACTGCTATCTTAGTGTGTGTATATACATATATACATGTATATACTGTGTATATGAACAAATGTAAACATGAAAACCATAAATCCCCAAATTTCCTTCCAGCACTGTTGCTGTTTTGAAACTCAATTGTAACTGAACAAACTCAGAGAATGTTCCTTTACACACACACACACACACACTGACAGACATATGTGCTCATACAGGATATGCATACACACAGCACTTGCTGACATACACCCACAAAAACACCTACAGGCATGCATGCTATACAAATCACCCCATATATTTTTAATATACACCAGAGGAGTACAAAGCACTAATAGCCTGTCTGCTTGCCTTGCGTGATTTAGTGAGCAGCATATTAAAAACCGAAGCTATTCATTAATATGTAAACTAGTGTGCTGTCATTAATATGGGGTTGGGGTCGAGGGACCGGGGTGCAGAGGGGGAGCTGCGGGGGCGACGGAGTCAAGGCTGCCAAGCCTCGGCTTGATTGAGTTCAGCAGCACCATTTGATAAGTGTGCGTATGTGTGAGTGAGTGTGCGCGTATGAGTGTGTGCATTTCTGTATGTGTGAATGGTTGCGCAGTTGTGTTGGCTAGTAAGGCTGTGTTTGAGGATTTGCGTGCATGTGCGTTTCTTTGTGTGTGAATGCATTTGCATGCATCCTTGTGCGTGTGCCTTCCTGAGGTCTCCAGGTCCCCAGGGTGATTAAAGAGAATAAATATGCTTGATTACAAATGTCCTACCTCCCCATCAACTCCCCTAATGTATGCAGTTTAATTGAGCGTCACGAGTAAAGTATGAGTTATGGAATGAACAGACAGGCCAATATCTCAGAAAGGCATAGAGGGGGGTGGGGAGGCAAGAGAGTGAGAGAGAGAAAGGGAGAGAGACTAATATTCTTCATTTGAAAAAAACTGACATCTAATCTTACAAAATGCTGGCATCTAAATTAAACACATTACGCAATATTGCCAGAGTAATCAGTAACATCAACACCTATACATATCCATTCATAATAAACAGTTTATTTATGAGGGATTAATCATTTTAATTTCTTAAACATTCATACTATGTTATGTCTTATATATCGTGAATTTTCCAACATCCAAACGTTGCTTTTTGAAAGCAAACTTTTATGCAGATACACAATTTTAATAGTCCTCAATGAATATTTTTTTTACATTTATTGCCCACTTACTATCCAGTGAGATCGCTTGTCAATCAAATGGTCAATTGGACAATTTTGTGCTATCCATGTCTTTGGAATGCCTGTTGATTAAGTATGAGCATCTTTCCTTCTATTTTTACTTTGTGCAGCCTTTTTAGCTCATTCTAACTACCCATTTCTTCCACTTTGCTTCAAATAACTGCAATTTCTACCTTTGTAGATGTAAAATACTTCACTTACTTTGTCCTAGAGTTATCCTAGAAAAGACGAAGCTGAATCACCTGCTAATAGATGCATAAAACTTTGTGTAGGTGCATGACTGAAACTATATGTATGTACTCTTTGCGTCAGATGTATAAAAGGTCTCAGTTGCCTGATTTTCACTCCCAAAGATAGCCATAAATGGAAATAGACACCTTTAATCAACTCTTTACTTTCTATAAAATCATATGTAATCATATGTATGATTAAAGTATATAAGGTGAGACATCCACACCCCCTGTTCTTTTTTTAATTATAAATTACAGTTAGCATATACAGGTTTTTTACTCTATATCCATCCCTAAGTGTCTTGAAGAGCAAATGCAAAAGCTTTCTTGAACTAGCTATAGGGTGAATTGCTATTCTGTCAGCAAAAGGGGGTAGCCAAGTGGAAATTTACTTATATGAAATTTTCACAAATTATTACTTTAAAAATGTTCATCTTCATCCAGATTCCCTGTAGCAAGAAAATTATGCTCAAGGAATCTGTGTTGCTATTCTGCTATTTCTCTTTCACCTCTAACCCACACTTACACGCTTTTACAAACCCGCACACATGCACACACTCACACAGGCCCTGGCCCTTAGCTAGGTTTGGTCTAATTGGCTTATTGTCTTGAGGAGCCAGTGACAGAGGAGCCGGTAGGAGGCAGACTTTCATCCGAGGTTATTGAGAGAGATAGCTAATTTCCCCGTGTTTCCCTGTCCGGGCCTCAGCGCTGCTCACACACAGCAAGTCCTCTCTGGAGGGATCATTAAGAGTCTGGCATTCTCTCTCTCTCTCTCTCTCTCTCTCTTCTCACACACACACACACACACACACACACTTTCTCTCTCCAGGTCAACAACCAAACACACACAGCTAACCTTTAGAGGAAAGTGAGACAAGGCAAGACACGGCCATGGTCGGAATGCACTGTTCTGCTCATCAACCCACTGTGACAAAAACACATATACACACGTGCACACATATACCTTTGCATACATTCATACAGTAGTCATAAACACACACGCACACACACACACATACAGTACATACAGGTATAAAGCCTCAAGGCACTCAACATGTGCACAGCAACACAACACAACCACACACACACACACACACACATTTCAGGTCTGCACTCACATAGTAATTCAAATCATTCATATATTGAAGCACTTGCAGCCTAAATCATTCAGGCACTGGATACAGCTCCTGTCTAACAAAGCATCTTGAAACCGCTGTTGGATAGATCCTGGACAGGTCGGCAGGCAGTCTACCACATGCACAAACAAGAATTCACACCAAAGAGTAATTTAGAGATTCCAATTTATTTAATGGATGTCTGGACTGTTTGAGGAAACCCTGAGAAACCCAAGCTGGCAGGGTCAGGTTTGAGACAAGAACCTTCTTGTTTTGATGACAACGGAGCCACCATGGCGCACTCTTACAATATTGTTAATTTTTATGTTCAACTGACATGACCATCATGAAAGATGAAGAGAAATGCAAAACAGATGTTTACTTCTTGTTGATTTACAATGAAATGGATGGATTAGATGGGAATCCCCATGTCCCTAAGAAGGTACAGAAAATTGATGGATGCGTCGGACTAAATGAATGTTTTAATATGCAACCCCCCTGGCATGTTCTGTTGGTCTCTACATTATATTATAGACTAATGAATCCAGAATCCAGAAAGTATCTGCCCTAAACCACTGCTGAAAACCTTTATCCTGGATTATGAACTTTGTCTGTGTCTGCAAGTGCGTGTCACAGAGTGAGAACAGGTTCCCTGGTTCGGGAGGAGAATGACAGTTGGGAGTGGGGGGTTGAAGGGTTAGATGGCTGTGGGGCCAACCGGCCAGTTGAAGTGTGGGGGGTGGTGGCTGCTTCACAGGCCATAAAAAGCAGGCAACCCTCCTCTGGGGATTTAGGAGTAGGACTACGCCCTGGGAGGGAAGGGGTACTACTAATTTACGAGCCCCTCTGCTCCTTGGTCAACAAAAATAAAACAGCTGGGGTAATTACTAATTCATTATTAACAAGTAGCATTATTTATGAGCGGCAAGAAGAGGTGCTACAGGCCCGTGGTTTCTTTGGTATCCCAACTAGACCAGAGCTGGGATGATGTGGTGAAGACCCAGCCTGAGGCGCTCCTACTGCCTCTCCTGGCCGGGCCTGATGCACTGTCCCCTGGGTGCAGGGCAAAAAGGGCTGGGGGGCAGATGTCGAGAGCTGGAGAAAGCAGTCCACCACTTCTCTGTGACTAGCATCTATAAGAGTTCCTATGATCAGAGAAATACAGATCCCCCTACTGATGGTATACTGTATACATTTGCCCATCCTTGTGTGTGCGTGTGTGTGTGCATGTGACCCTGCATACTTACATACATGCATGCATGTACTTAGACATGTATTGATTATCTCGACACCTCCAAAGGCAAATCGGCAATACACACATATATTGCCCACATAAGTTATTTTATTTATTTTTAATTTATCATTTCCCGTCCAAAGCAGCTGCAGTGGCCAAACAGACCAAGAATTCAAGGTATGTAAAAATAAGACATCTGGCATGCATCAATAGTCATTGAATCACAGTTTTTTTGCCCACGATGGCACATTTCGAACGGGCCTGATGCTAGTCAGAGAATCAATCTTAACTGTGGTTTCTCTTAAACGCGGCCACATACTGTCACATTCTACAGAATTACGGAAAACCTCTCAATGGCAGAAATTCTAATAGCTCTCGATATGATGAGAATACTGGTATTTTTAGGCATTTGATCCATCCTGAGGTTCATGGATTTAAAAGCTTTTGTGTTATGGCTGTGAAATGATACATTTGCAGGCCTGCTTAAAACTCAATTTAACCGTAGCTGCAGCATTGCCATAATGGCTACCCTCTATTTCCAGAGCTCTCCCAATCAATAACAAATTGCTGAAAGCACAAATGATTCCATTTTCTGCTAGGGGGAAACGAGAATGATGAGAAAATAGGTGAAATTGATATGTGAGGGAATATTATCAATGCTCTAAATGTCAGCAGGATGAGGTACTATGACCTTTCAGGGCCGAGGGTGAAAAAAACACAAAGATAAACCCTAAAATGCAGACAAACAATCATTCTAATGTAACAAATGTGAAGCCTGTTAGCGATTATTCTTTTGTAGCAATGGATGATAATCCAACATGATTGCGATGAAAGAAGAATTCTGGTGTAACCGAGGCTTTTCCTCCCCTTCTTTATCCTGATCCTGTTTATTCAGGTCCATCTAAACCATCATTATTTGTAGGCCTGATAGTTGGTGATAGCTGGCGACATGGTAAGAGGTGTTGTTTACCTTGATGACAAGTTAGAAGTTGAGGTTATCCCAAACTCCATTAAGTGCCTCTTGTCATCACTTTTTCTTCTAAGCAGCAGTTAGAGTAACAACTGCGGCAACCTTTTCTTTTTCCTACGTCTCCATTGCAACATTTAAAACGAATGTGCTGGTTAAAAATGAAAAATGTCCATATCTTAAAGGAGACCACTTTTTACAGAACAAGGAGGCTGCAGCCGAAGGTGTTCCGTTTGCCTTCAAAGATTTGTTATCAGACTTCATAACCTCTACAGCATGGAAAAAAAGAGGGCTTATCAGAACCCAGTAAGACTGTGACTGTAACTGTTTTAAAAAAATGTCGCTTTCTGTCTAGCTACATACAGCACCCATGTTGGACCAATCACATCATGGTGTTGACACAGCTCAGTTGACGGTGCAGACAACCACAGCTCCTCCCCACACCCAAGAGAGACCACAATAGCACAGGTCAATGCAGTTATCTCTAGCCATGAGTGGAAATACACCACACATGACATCATACAGCTGCAAAGCACAGTTATAGCGATACTTTAAGAAGAGGTGCATTAGTCAAGTGGTTGTTAAGAGCAGTCAAGTAACAGAAGAGATCCTCAAGTTCATCCCAGGAGGTCCCAACAAAAAATGAGTGAACATTTAATGCCAGTTACCTTTCTAGTTCTTTACATTAGATATCTCTATCGTTCACCAGACTTGTGTACCCTCGCCTCCAGAATATACAGATACTGTCAGTAATTTGTCCCCAGTCATATCTAATAATAACATTTAGTGAAACTTGGGCTTAAATCATTTTACAAATGTCCATGGTGTAAAGCAAATCTATTTCCAGGTTTGTTAATATAAAAAAAGAGATATAAAAAAGTAAAGTTACTTTACTGGCTCACTTAAATGTTACATCTCTGCATTTGAACCACGTAATTATATACTGTGCACATCAATGCATCTTTGTCTTTGGTAAAGGGCTAAAATAAGGTATATTCTATGGAATCAAATTTGTCAATATAATCAAACAAAACTTCCTAAATATCAACAAAAATAAGAATTTGATAGAGAATAAAACTCATTGAAGCAAAAAAAAAAAAGTCATCTCAAAAGTAAAACTTGTATAAACTATTGGTCGTTTACTTTACATGTCCTTTTGTTCTGCTTCTTCCTCACTGATCACACTTTTGCCCTTACTGTCGGCTTTACGATTACGCTGGACCATGGACCAATCATCCATTTTTTTCAGGGGTGCGTCTCCATTGGCTAATGAGTTTTTGAGTGACAGCTCAGTGCCCCGGATGACGTCTAGTACAGCACAGACAACATATATGATCAATACTTACACTTTATTAATCTTGTAGGAATTCAGTTAAGTTAGCTAGTGGGTAGTGAATGCCCAGTGCCGCTGTTTAGGGTGTCCATGTCCGCCAAGACCGAAACTCACGCTTGCCACACTGAACAACATCTGGGGCACTGAGCTGTCACTCAAAAACTCATTAGCCAATGGGGACACACCTGTTTGTGTCAGAACTGCAAACAAAAAGTCAGTCAGCACAAACAAGAGAGCTGGCAGCGCAACCGCAAAGCCGACAGTAAGGGCAAAAGTCTGACAAGTGAGAAAAAAGCAGAGGGAACTGTAAACAAAAGGACATACTATCAAAAAAGTAAAAGACCAATAGTTTACACGATTACACAATTAATTTGTTATAACTTTTACTTTTGAGATGACATTTTTGTGCTTCAGTGAGTTTTATTCTCCCTCAAATTCTTTTTTTTTGTTTGATATTTAAGAAGTTTTGTTTGATTATATTGACACAAATCTGATTCCATAATATACCTGCATGGAGACACACTGCAGCAAAACAACACCACACCCATGCATGCACACACATACACTTACTGGCAAAGGAACAGATAAATAGAGGGTCAGCTATATTCAAGGTAAAGTAACCAAGTTTTCCATTAAATAGACACTGAAAATATACTAGTGTTCAAACCCCATGTGTTATTTACCTTCCACAGATAATAAATTATTTCTGCATTTATATAGCTGTACAAAGAAATGACAATGTGAGCTTTACGTAAACATGTGAAAGCCCTTTAACCTTTTGCTTGAATAGTTATTGTTCCATGTACTGTTTATGTCTGGTTAAGTGTGTGTGTGTGTGTGTGTGTGTGTGTGTGTGTGTGTGTGTGTAAGTCTGTGTTTCATGCCTCTTCTTCCCATCT
>NTHP01000085.1:1203147-1237377 GCA_003416845.1 Oplegnathus fasciatus | reverse complement strand
TGAAGGGCTGAAAAGTGATGTTGTGAGTACTAACAACAGCCATGTTGATTGTTTATGTTCATTATGATGATGTTCGGTGTTTTCAAACATGTGAATGAGACATGAGATAGTTGGACACGGTTAGCGACGACAACGATGCGCTGCGCTCCTCTATTCACCGCTCTCTCGTGGACTCGTCCTCTAGCAGTAGTCAGGCAGTGCACGTTTGTGTGTTTTGAGGGGAGTGGCTTACGACCGCCCCCCCTTCAGGTCACCGAAGGGGGGGCGGTCGTATACTTTCAAAATCTAGCTTACTCTTGCTGGTTTCTTCAACATTACCAACCCTAGCTTTAAGTTTGGCTGCATTGCACTGTGGTCTAATGATGCTACTGTCACTAGAGAAAGCATTATGTGCTTCTTCTAC
The DNA here is from genome assembly GCA_003416845.1 of Oplegnathus fasciatus. NCBI lineage: Eukaryota > Metazoa > Chordata > Actinopteri > Centrarchiformes > Oplegnathidae > Oplegnathus > Oplegnathus fasciatus. The sequence continues at coordinate 1,236,974 of NTHP01000085.1, read as the reverse complement.
AGCACAGTGGACTTGCTCAAGAATGACTGCTGCAAGCTGTTGCAAATTCATGAGCTTACAAGAAATCCTTTAGAATTCTGTTGTATTTTGTAATGAAGAAATGTAACTTTGTTACTATGGCACTTTAAAGGTAGAGAGAAAGCACAAAAATGACTGTAAATAGTGCCGTTATAGACTGCAAACTTTCAGTTATGTTGGCAAATTGTCATTTTGCTCCAACAGTTTCAAGGTCAGTAAAGTGTAAAAACTCAAGTACAGAATTAATTATAAGTTCCCATTTGTAATTATGATCACAACTCAACACAGCAACTTTTATTTTCTGTATTCTACAAATGCAGCGTACAAAGAAAAAAGTACTGAGGGGTTGACCGTCAGCAGAATAATGGTGTTTTTGTGGCCAATATTGGGTGTATTAAAAGCCTTTTTGAAACAAGTAACATTCAATAATTGCAGGAAAAGTCCTTTAACCACTGGATGGGCTTTGACTCCAGAGGTAAATAGTGTATTTTTTCTTTTTCACTTTACTAAAAGTATTTTTTTTTTTGTATGTGCAAGTTGCAGAAGGTGTACTTCAGAGGCTCTTGGTTTGCATACACAAAACGATCCACAACAGTCCAACTCATTAGCACTTATGGAACATTTGACTTCTGTGTCATTCATTTTTGTGTCATTCACTCGCCTGGACAAACATCATCCTCCACAACCCCCCCAATGAGTCCAATGAGTCAATATCATCATTTCTGTCATTACATGATTGTCTCCCCGCACAGAACAAGGCCACGGTGTACTAATTTCTCATAAGCAACAAAACAGAATAGAGTGTATTGTCCTCATCACAGCCAGTGCTCAGTAAAATCAATAATGACAGGGCACATAAAGCTCAGCCAAGGCCCTCTGAAACCTTGTTAGTCTAAATACCTCCAGGAGATATGTGCTAATAAATGAAAAGAAAATTAACAGCGCCCACTCTGCCTCCAATGGACTCTGATCTGACCATTGCAAGGACGTACCCTGCAGTGTTTTAAAACTATCCTGGTTAATTATATTTTCTAGTGTGCGGGCCAGAGCAAAATTAGAAGCTTTATAAACCTAACAAGCCTAACCTGACTTAATTTTTTTGTCTTTTCTGCCTCTCGCTTTGGGGGAAAAAATAAATAAATAAATCGTGCAACCTTTGAACTTCCCCACGAGTTCCTGGAGGCTAGTGATGAGGGGATGAGTGTGTGATGGGGGGTGTTGGGAAGTGTGCTCATGACATGAGTGTACGTTTATGTGCATGAGATATGGAAACAGCCAATCTGTTGGATAACAAGGCTGAAGGCACAGCATGCATTCATTTTGTATGGGCATCACTTTACTGTGAGCTTAAAAAAATTACAGGTGTACAAAATGTAATTTAAATTTTTCACAAATCATTGTAATTACCTCATACTGATTTTTGATACATTCAAATGAGCCACCTTGAAACCAAATACTAAAGCTAAAAAAAATGGGGGCTGTATGAAATTCCATGCCACTGACAGAATGAGTCCAGCCAGACTCTGTGCAATGTTTTACACTTGCCTCATTCATTACCTCAACCTTTTACCTTTAAAAATCATCCCCCCCCCTAATGTAAGGTCCCTTTCTAAGGTCAAGGTCTCTTTTATTCTAAATGATTTTATTACTTCTAGACACCTTGATTTTGTGCTCTTAACTGAGACCTGGATAAAGCCAAATGAATCCAGNCAGTCTACTATCTGTTGACAACTTCTCAAGCTTTGAGGTACTTATGTTCAAAATGTCTGGTACAGATCCAGTCGTCCTTGCTGTTACTTATCGCCCTCCCAAACCCAGTCTGTGCTTTTTTAGGCGAATTTTCTGAATTTGTATCCTCCATTGTACTGTCCTATGACAGGATTGTCATTACTGGTGATTTTAACATCCACATAAACAATCTGTCCAATTCCACTGTTGAATTCAAAGCCCTACTGGAAAACTTAGATCTCACTCAGCATATCAATGAGCCCATACATCGTCAAGGTAATACCCTTGACCTGGTGATGTTAAAAGGCTGTGGCGTTGTTAATGTCTTGGTGACTGATATCACTGTATCTGATCACTTCTGTGCATGTTCTGATGCATGTTTGCCTGTAACAAAAAGCATAAAAAAAGTTAAGGTTTGCAAACAATTTATAGACACTGCAGCACAATTTAAATTCTCAGACTTGGTAAGCCACTCTTATCTACCTGGTATAAAGGGCTCATTAAATGAGATGGTTGATTCATTTAATAACAACTTGGTAAACATCCTGAATATTGTGGCCTCGTTAAAGGTGAAAAAGAGATCTCACAGTAAACCATCACCTTGGATCACAAGCTCTCTTCGTAAACTCAAGGGATCATGTAGAATAGCCGAGAGAAAACGGCGGAAGTCTGGTCTAGTAATCTACTACAATATATACAAGGATAAAATAGCCTCTTTTAACTCTGCTATATGCTCTGCAAGGAGAGCCTATTTCTCCAGGGTGATAACATAGGGTGGCAGCAACTCCAGAACACTGTTTACAACTGTAAATCAACTGTTGAATCCTGGCCCAGTCTGTGACCTTCCCAGTCAAGCATCTCCTGCAAAATGTGAGAAATTTGGACCATTCTTTAGTAATCATGTGCCCTCTATTAGAGCAGAAAAATGTTTACAAACCCTCACAACTCTGATAGTCAACCTAAAGAAAAAAGGGCTGTCATGTCAAAATTCACAATGATTTCAGACCCTGATTACAAGATTGTAAGAAGATTGTATCAGACAGTAAATCTGCTACCTGCTGTCTGGACCCTGTCCGCAGTACACTTTTTAAAAACTGTTTTAATTGTGTTAATTTTTCCCGATGCCTTCAAAACTGCAGCTATAAAGCCCCTACTGAAAAAGCCAAACCTTGACAGTGAAGGTCTAAGTAATTTTAGACCTATATCAAATCTTTGTTTTTTAAGCAAGGCACTTGAAAAAGTTGTTTTTAACCAAATTAAGTTTTTTGGATGAAAACAATCAGGTTTCAGGGTGAACCACAGCAGAGAGACAGCCCTTGTTAAAATTGTCAGTGACCTCAGAATTAGCACTGATGCCAATAATTGATTCTTTCGGATCTAAGTGCTGCGTTCGACACAACTGAGCATTTCATTCGGACTATGGACTGTCTTGAGAACTGGGTTGGGTTCTCCGGAATTGTTCTAAACTGGTTCCGATCTTACCTCTCAGGAAGAAAATTCTTTGTTACTACAGTACTGGAGACTATATATCAGGAAAATATGATTTGCCCTTCGGTGTTGCTCAGGGAAGCTGTCTTGGTCCTCTCCTTTTTTCTCTATATATGCTCCCTTTAGGTAATATCACCAGGGAATATAAACTTATACGGATGACACGCAGCTGTACATTTCGCTTGAGCCTGACGATGACAATGCCCTGTGTTCCCTGACTATTGGGATGGCGGAAGTTAAAACTTGGAGTTAAATTTTACTTCACACATTTTATCACTGAAGAAACATTGCCAAAGTGCAGCCGTTCCTTTCCTATAAAGATGCTGAAAAACCTATTCATGCTTTTATTTCAAATACATTCGATTATGGCAATGCTCTTTTTACTGGTCTTCCAATACAGTCAATTGAAAAATTCAGATATTCAGAACTGTGCTGCTAGACTTTTAACCAAAACAAAGAAGAGAGAGCATATCACCCCTGATTTAGCTACACCCCACTGGCTCCCAGTTTCCTTTAGAATTGATTTTAAGGTTCTTTTACCTGTGTTTAAAGCTCTTAATGGTTTGGGACCAGCCTATATGGCTGACTCTCTGTCGTTTTATAATCCTTCACGACCTCTCAGATGTTCTACTACTGGCCTTTTTAATTACACACAAGTATACGCACAAGAAAATAGGCAGCACACCTTTTGTTAACTATGCTCCAAAATGATGGAATTTTTTATGTCTTTATTGTAAAGCACTTTGAGCTAGATGTCTTGTATGAAAATGTGCTCTCTAAATAAAGTTTATTGTTATCATTATTATTATTATTATTATTATTATGAAGCCACTTTGTTAAAGTGGACCGCAGTTGTACAAAGCAGGACGAGCAGAAAATTCAGTATTGGAAGACACATAATCTATATTCCCTGTTCATTCATATAGTAGGCAAAGAAGACTGAATGGAATGTTCTTCTTATTTGTCCGTCCTTTAAGGGCATTTACTGTAATTCAACCTCAGGACGGGCCTTCTGTGACAAGATTATCATATTTAACATTCTTAAGTTGGCAAAAAACAACATGAAGATAATGAAGAAGACAAACTGAACAACAAACAAAACAATGTAACCCACATGTGTTTTTTTGGCTCCCCTTCCTAGAGAAACGCACTGAATGACACGGACAAATGCACATTCACAAACACACACACAAACACATGCGCACAAAGACCTTAGAACACCTTGACATCATCATGTGCTGCCATGGTGATAGGCTGTGTCTGAGTCGTGCCACGGCCAGACAGTTCATCACTGTAAGAGCACTTAGTCTTTGTATGCATGCTGTGTGTGTGTGTGTGTGTGTGTGTGTGTGTGTGTGTGTGTGTGTTTGTCAGAGCTAGCCAGTTGTATACAAACCACAAAGAGACAAAATGTCACCGAACATGAAAAAGGGAACATTTTTGAGACTGCTTGTTATCGTTTTTCAGAGCTTTAAAGTTGTTTTATGGTACAAATATGTGTTTTAGTTATTATTACTGAATAAAAAATGCATTTTAAGGAGGGCACTGCAGGAGGGGAATTAACAAGATAAAGAGTAAGACAGGTAAACTTAAAGTCTATGTCTGTTGCTAAGGCAACTGATACCCTATGACAAACATAGAGCTTAACTGGCATTACAATCTTCTGACAAGACTGAAACAAGGCATTTCTCCAAATTTCTGATACACCCATCTATAATGCATGATTATGTCATCCCACACCATTTCCAAGTGTGCCACAGGAGCGCTAGGCACCTCTGGCAACAAAAATACTGAAATGCGTCGCTATGTGGCTGTGAAGATCGACGTTTTCTTTAAATCCTTGTCTTCTTCATCGTGAATTGGTGAGAGTTAGATTTGTGAAATGGCCTAAACCTGATTCAACTCGTTAACTACAGTCAGGCTTTTCAAAATACTCCAGTTTTTCTTATGTTTTCTTGTGCTTATATTTTCTTGTGCTTGCTGTTTTTTGTGTGTGTACTCCCTGTGTGTGCATACACAGTGCTTTGGTTCGGTGTATGTGTGTGAGCATTGGTGTGTATGTGCATGCTTGTGTCTGTGTGTGCATGTGTTCATGTGTGTTTGTATGCGTTCATGTACTCATGTCAGCGTGCGTCTGTGTAGTTAATGCGAAAGCTTGATTTGTCTGTCCTCCCCAGGGGGATATAATTGACCAGTCACTTCGGTCTCTTGCTGAGAGTTCAGACAGTCTAAATGTTGTGTTGAAGTGTCTAGTCTGGAGTGGACTTTTCAAAGGGAATTAGAGGGCTTCTCAGCCACCATATCACTGCAGAAATGTAGTCAGACAGTCTAATCACAGATACTCGCCGTTTCTTCTTCTAGAAGTTTCTTCCACTTCACCAGACCCGCCTCTGTTTGGCTGCCTTACACCAGCCTTCATCTTACCTTCCCTTTCGTATTCATTTCCTTTCTCTTGATATGCTTGTCCATCTCTCTCTTTCTCTGTATGTTTCTCGTATCTCTTTTTCATTATATGTATCTCACACTGTCTCTACCTGTGTCTGACAGACTGATTACTTCTCCTCCCTCTTACACCCTCTCCTTTGTTTATATGCAGCTATATGTGGAATTTATCACAGTTTTAACATTGGCCAGAACGGCCTCTGCGGGACATATAGATGGCAGGTATGGGAAGAGGTGTGAATTTGTGAGTGCTTTGCTCGTGTGCACATGTGTGAGTAAGTGTATGTGCATGCTGATGTGTGCATGTGTGTGGGCCTGGCATGTGTGTGTTGACCATGGAGGTGTACCATGGGCCATTTGTACCGGCCCAGTGCGCCTATGAAATTGCCTCTGGGTGTGGGGGTGCTCACAATGTTCTGGACCATTAGCTCAAATAAGTCACAGCCAAAACTCTTAGTATCTGTCTCACTGGCCAAATGACAAACTGTGCATCCTCCTAAATCCTCGCTGCTACCAAACAGGCAGGAAGGAAGAGGGAGAGAGACAGAGAGACAAAGAAAAAGATTCCTAAGGCAGATTCCCCCCCTCTACAACAAAAATAACGCTCTAATCACTCTGTTGTGGTGCCGAGGCTTTATGATCTCACAAAGATGTGACACACACACACACACACACACACACACACACACACACACACACATATATAATTCATTTTCATTTCTTCCCATCAGTGTGTCCATCCATCAACAAACCACGCTGAATTCCTTTACAAATACGGATGAGGCAAACAACATATTTTCACACACATAAAGACTTTTTAAAACTTTTAGACTGTTTCCTGACATGGTATTGTGTTTTAAATCCCTTCTTTCATCACAAATTTGTATCAAAGGGCTTCAAGATCTGAATCGCATACGGCCATACAATCAGACCCGCCTCTTCATTTGATGCTCTTGTGTTGATCTCACTGGATTCTGGTATTTTGTAACAAGGTAATGTGATTACACGTAAACTGGTTTGTGCATGAAAATATTACTTTCCATAAGTAGCAAGGTCCTGCATGGCATACAGGAATCCTGTGCTTCTTCCTGAGCTGTTTGCCGACTTTCTTTGTCTGTCTTTGTAAGAGATCAGTCCTCCACATTGCCACTGTCCGGACTAAAGCACTAAATATTCAATGGACACACGCACTCTAAGGATGAAAAGGCACTTAAAACTAGGGCATAGTGTAAATCATAAAATAAAGACATCCCTCATGTGCACACACACACGTCCATATACCCACACGCATTTGCACTAGCCACACGACTATTTGGAGCCACAGCTCGTTCTCATTGTTTATTCTGCCTTTCTCCCTTTCTTCTGTTGTTCTTTAATTCATTTTTCATCTGCTCATCGTGGTTGTATGTCTGGGGCAGCAGGCATGGTAAGCACTGCCCTCTGTAAGGATATTGTATTACTCTTATGTGCACGGACAACACACACACACACAAAGCGCACACACAAACTCTCAGATGCATGGGCAAATACACTTGTGTGCACATTGGCACGCTCACACACACACAAATCGTCCTCTGGAGTAAATGAAGTCTTAGAATTCTTGAAGGCACCCCCAGTCAGAGAGAGACTTTGTTTTATTCATCCTCTCATCCCCCCCCATTCTTCCCTCGTTCCTCACCTCCTCACGTCAATTTTGCATGTGGGTACTCTTCCTTGTTGCCACCCTTCACCTGGCTCTCCTCGCTGAGATCAGACGTGGATTTGAATCCCCTCTTGGGGACACGCAGAAGCACAGAGTGCGCAAAAATGACACATGCATGCAACTGGATACAGTACACCTGAAGCATGTTTCAACTGGTTTCATCATATCAGACCACCACATTGCTTGATGTGTGTGGGTCCAGGATGTTTGGCTTGCGTTGCATCTAGGTGTTTGTATGTTTTGATGTGTACTACATCACTATCCCTCTAGTTATTAGGAAGAGTTATCATTATAATAACCCTTCAAAACCTGAAACTGTCACTGTTAAGATAGTGATTTTCTGTTTGTTTGTTTGCACCCAGAAAAGGGTACACTAACATTTTTATGGAAATAAACACTTCTCTTGGAAAGACAATGCCTGTTTTATGTGCTACACACTATGACACTACAATTTAACCATGATAAAAAAAAAGTGCTGTTTACAGGTGTGACCCCACCTTAACAACCTCAGAGGGAACATAAAAGAACTTGTGTTTAAGACGCTTCACGCTCTGACAGCAGTGTCTGTGTGGGAGAGATACAGGCTGTAACTTACTCCTCTTCCTACCTGTGCAAGTGTATAAATGACAACTCCACCACAACAGCCTTGACCAAAGCTGGTGAAAACATTTTAAAAAGAAAACAATTTACTGCAAATAAAGTGGAGGAGATACAGTAGGATTAACTGTGTGTTCTCAGGTTGTAATGGTTTTGTGCCGTTCAGTATAAAAACATCTCAGTCTTGACTTTCACTACCTTCACATGATGTGGCAGTGTAACTTATTTATACAGTTATAGGTGTGCTGTGAAGATTAGCTGAGCTAGCCTTCATTTGTGAAGTCAGCCTACTAATTTATAAAGTATAAAATGTTTTCAAGGACACTCAGGTGTATGGCATGGGGCTTAAGACATTTTTAAAAGGTACCATGGATGGAAAAATAAATACATAAATAGCCAAGACTAAGAAAGGTCTGTTTCAAAATATGCTCCAGCCTGACACTGGCATTATATTTAAAAGGTGGAGTCCACTGTGGAAAAAATGGCCTTAGTAGAGTGTAATGCAATGTAGCCACAAGTTGTTGATAGGTCTGGGCAATATGACGATACATAATATGAGATGATAAATAAATAGTAATTTATTAACCAGTATCTATTCCTTTAGCATGGTGTATTATATTTTGTGGTAATACTGTCTTTTTATAATTTTTACATCAATGTGATACCTGTTTTTGTCAGGTATTTAATTTGCAGACAATTTTCCAGAAAATGTATTATATCAAGATATAGAGTGATATTATGATACAGTTTGTCCAGCTCTTGTCTGCATATGGTAGCTATATGTTTAAGTTTGCTTATCATTGTTTAGCTTGATTTCTTTGTTTAGCTGCATGTCTGTATCTTTCCGGTACTGTAAATTTATTCTCCACCATGTACGCTACAAGTATAGTGAGGGCTACTGACTCATAGTCCTTGTATGTGTCAACATACTTGGCCAATAAAGCTGATTCTGACTTCAAAATTACATATAGCCTGCCAGATACTTTCCTCCATATCACTCACTCTTACTTGTTTAATTGCAACCTGTGAACCTACACCCACTAAAATACTAAACCACTATAAATAGATTGAATAAAACAGTCGTTTGCGGTCCCAAAACCTGAAAGTATGTGGGAAAAAAAAAAAAAACAGTGGTGTGTTTGGAGTACAGAGAGGTAGAAATTGGTGGTTTACTTCAGCAGCGACAGCCATCATACCTGAAAAGACACTTAAGAGCACAACCTATAGAAACTCAAACTCAACAGAACTCTACTCAACAGAAATCCCAGAGGTAAAGCTGTCACAGTACTGGCTATGGATATGATTGCAAAGCAATGACTGCTTGTCAACCAAGATGTCACCAAACAAACTGAAAAAAAACACACAAAAAAACAAGGATCTTTTTAAAAAATTTCAAAGGCAAACATCAAAAAATAAATCACGTGTATGGAAAATCTTCATTGTAAAGCGATGCATCTGCAAAGGATGATGCAGCAGGAACAGATTCCCTCCCTTGGAGTGAATGAACTTTCATCAAAGAGAACTGCATTCAAATTCATTAAGTGAGATCCAAGCCTAAGAGGGAACTCAAGTGCTGAAGCACTGACTTAGGAGGCAATCACATTAAGCCAGAGTTTTAACAGTTAAGACCTCTAACCAGAAAAACAGCTTTGAGTTGGAAAATGTGTGTAAAACAGTGAGTCGAACCCCAGCCTAACCACCTCATTTGTCTTCGTCTCTCCGCCAATGGAACAATGGCTTTTGTTTAACCTTGTTTGATTTCCCTCTTAGCGCTGATCCCCTGACGAAGAGGGCTATTATTGGGCCTCTCAGAGAGGCATGTTTCACTAACGAGCGATCACTAATGAAGGCTTTAATGTAGGATTAATTACACTCCAAATTGAATGTCTAATTGCTTTTATTCCCTCCTGATGAAATATGCTCCGGCTGCCACTTCAATGCCATCTGTTGTAATTAGAAAAAGAGAGACAGAGAGGGGAGAGGGGGAGGAGGCCGAGGGTGGGAGATGGATTGTTAGGTGTAATAGATAAGACCTTTTTCAGTCAGCAAAGTTTATTCTTTTGTCCTTTTCACAGATTATGTCTTTTGCATTACAAATTCTTCCCTTTACTGTCACCTACCCTCCCCTTCCCCACCTTACCTTCCTCCTCTTCCTCCTGCTGTGTCTTTGCTTCCACCTCTCTAATAGATGACGCAAGGTTATCTGTTTCCCCTTGCTAATTGCATCCTCTGATGAGTTTAGGCAAACACATTAGCTAATTGCATTTGTGCTTCTCAGACACTGCTTGATTGATAAAGTGCATATGATGCTGAATCATTGCACTGTTTGGTGGTTATTCATCTAAATGGCAGTCCATATAAACACGCACACACATACACACAGAGGGAGGCAGAAATGACAGAGCGTGATTGATGTTGTGTTTTAAGAGATTGTTTCTGATCTTATTAAAAATCATTGATTTCTTTTAACTGTTTTTATTCTGTGATGTTTGATTACTGCGAGCAATTTGGATGGTGATGCCTCCAGAGTTTTGCCTGTGTGCTGAGGCAAACACTTAAGTTCAAATTCACATTAGCAGGTCTTTTATTTTTTCTGCCAATAGATGTATCTTAGCTCCCAAAGAGTCTGCACTTACTAAAAGGCAATTAAGTGTTTATAGGTTACACAATTACAGCTGCCATTTATTTCCATTCCAATAGCTAACTAGCTAGTTACAAAACAACCCCATAGACCTAGGTAGCAGGGTCTGTATGGAAAAAGCTTATAGAAAATGCAGATGGGAAACAAATTTTAGTAAAAACAAACATAAATTGTCTTAGCGAGGTTCTGGGCCATCCAGGTGAGGTGGTGGTGGTTAGTGCTGTCCAACACATCATTCCAAAATCTTCCATACTGAAGGTATTCAGTATGGTTGGATATCTGCGATTCACAGAATCTTCATACTCCTAACACCATTCAGTGACCCCTTATGCCCTGTGAGAGCCAGTGCATTCATTGGGTTTCTACACTCATTTATTCAGGTTTTTCTTTTCATGTGTCACTCATCCGTAGGTTGAAAGGAAGATTAGTAACTCTTCTCATTCCATTTAGCACCATTTGTATCCCCATTAATAAACTGCTACATTGAAATCGATTGTAATTTACAAGAGATGGAGGCAACAGAAAACTGCAAATTGAGTTTACATGTTCAGTTTGTGCCATTTGGTTGACCTTAAACAGTTTCTTTTGTAGCATTTTAGTAAGGTTTTTTGTTAGTTTTTTGTTGTTTTGTTTAAAGAATATAAAAACACGTTTCCTTCTTAGATTTACTTTATAATTTATTTTCTTTTTTTTGCCATTTTGCCTTTTTATTTGATAGTAACAGTAGAGACATGGACAGGAAATGTGGAGAGAGAGAGAGAGAGAAAGAGAGAGAGACAGAGAGAGAGAGAGTGGTATGACATGCAACAAAGATCCTCGGCTAGAATCAAACCGAGGAGGTTGCGTTTAAATGGTATGTGTCTTAACTACTGGGCCACCTGACGCCCACCTTGTAATTTCTGAAACCTTGTGCTCTGTTTTTACACAAAAGCCTATACCAGGTGCTGTGACCAGGCTCCAGGTTCATTTCATCCTATAGACTTTTGTTGACATGTCTTCTTCTCCTCTTGCCAATTCACTTTAAACCCCCTGAAAAACATCTGGGATATGCCATCATTATAACAATACAGTGGCACATGTAGAGGGCCAATAGGTGGGCCATAAGGCTATTATGTTCCATAATGGTATTATGTTCTTGAGCTCGCATTAGCATCTTAGTGAATGGACGTGTGGCAGGTGTGCTTTGTAGCAGCACTCTGCCTCTGTCCGATAAGACAATGACACAATATGACGAGAAACAACGCAGGTTGTCAGCAATTGTCCTCATAGAAAAGATGACACAGTTGTCAATAGCCATGCTCCGTGTGTGTGTGTGTGTGTGTGTGTTAGAAGGACTCCCCTAGGAGCAAATGGCTTTAAGCAACACAAGCGCCTGATCAATACATCAATATTCAGCTTAGGAGGTCTGACGACACACACATTTATACACACACTCACAAAACACTCAAACACATGAGCACGTACACATTTATGCACAGAGATACACACACAAACACACACGCTTCAGGCTCTGCTGTGTGTGACCCTTAGCTAATCAATTTTTCGCCACATGATAGGGACGCCACGCGCCGCCATCATCACTGCTGCATCATTAGACTGTGACACACATACACTCAAACACACACACACGCTATTGTTGGTGTTATAAAAGATTATAGTCTACAAAGACAAAGATGGCTGTGATTAACATCTTGTCTATTCTTTGCCAGAGACAAACACACACACATACTGTATATGTGCACACAAACACACACACACTTGTATCTCCTGACCTCACCCCTGCAGCTACAGCATATTGGATGGATGTCGGCTTATGGCGCCGTATGTATTGTGGTTATTGTTATTCTAATGACTGACTGAAACAACAGTATGGAAACCAGGGGAACTGGAGCTTGTGTCTCCAGATAATCCGACTGTCCACACTCCACACTCACCAATTGGTCACAGTTAGGGGTCTGCCAAGTCAGATAGCACACCACGCACGTGTGTATGCTGAGTTGTGTGATCCGGTAAGGGTGTGTGTGCAAGAAAGAGAGAGAGTGCGAGGGGGTCGACATGGCATGGATGAATCTTGCTTGTATGTCCAACTGTTTGTATATGCATGTTTTATATGACTGCAGTCCAGATCTTTGACCAGTTTGAAAAGAAAGAAAAAATAAAATTAACTTATCCATACAAGAAAATAATTTTAAAGAATAGTATATAGGTACATCCTGCATACAGGTGCAGTACAAATCTAATTAAAAAATACATAGAAACCAGTGAGTATCCATGTAGTAGTTTTGCTTTACTTCACATGTTTTCAGAAATCCTGCTCAGAATTGGCTTTTGTTTGTAGTAGTCTAAGCACTGAAAAATTATTTTTTTTTTTTAAATGTGTCTTTCTGTAAACAATGTTCTGGTTACTCTGGATAATATATAAAACCATGCTTCTACCAAAACCTAGCTTTCAAAATTTTTTAAAATAATTTTTCAATGTTGTGAGCACCACAAAGAGGATTCCATCTACCTCCACTGTACAGCAGCAGGGTATCTCATATCCTAGGTAAATAACACCTGAACTATCTGCATGGTTAGGTACCACTATAAGTAAGTGAGAAATTATGTAATTTGGGTGAACCGACCTTTGATTTCCTCCATTTTGGTTTTAATTGCTTGGTGCTATTATGAGATAGATGCTGAACTTTCTCTATTGAACCATTCCCCCCCTTTCCCTACACACACACAGTACACTCTGTACACAAGCCGATCCAGTGAAGTAAACATAATTCAATTGCATATCTGGCTAACACGATTCAATTACACAGAGGCATTTAAACCAATCACTCCCATGGTCTTCATTCAAATCAGTGACATCATTCTGACCATTTGTGGCACCACTTAGGCAGTAATGAGCCAAATGAAAACGGAAATGTGGCACTGAGAACATCACAACAGGCTATGGAGGGTTAACGAGTTAAATGGGGGTTCTGTTTTTATTGTTCCGATTAATTGACTCGTGCATCTCTGGCAAACAAACAAATAGATGAGGGCTGCATTAGTGATGTTGTTGAGCACTTTCATAATGTAAAAGCAGTAATGATGTCAGAAAAAAAGCTTATGATGTAAAAGTGGTAAACTGTACTCCGAACAGAACTAATTATCAGAGGGAGATGATCAAGAGCCATTTGGTTTCATCCATGATGTAAGCCCGAGGTTAAAGATGTAAAATGGACCACATACAGTAAACAACTCAATGGCTTGAAATGAGGTCAGAGCTTTAGTGCAATTCACTTTTTTTTTGCATGCTTTGATGTTTGAATACAATTTGAATTCTGGCCGCAGCGCTGGTCTCTGAAGTTCCCCTATGTTGTCAAGAAAATTTATTGTTTTGTGGTTGATGTCTTGACCTTATTTAGCATACAGATACACACAGAAAGGCAGAGCAAAGCGTGGAAAAAAGTATCTCAGCTGTCAGCAGACTTTAAAATGGCAACAGTTATTAACTTTGAAATGTTAAAGGCATCACAGTATGCGGAGTTGCTGTACAGTAAGTGGTTCCATCACTTAAGTGAAAGTTAATTGTACCCTGCATGCACCTTGTGTGTACTGTATGGCCTGTGAATACACTGTGGTACACAAATATAGTACTTTGTTTTCCACTGTGATTCAGCCGCCTGTGTGAAAAACTCAAAAACTGTATGAGGTGATATCGGAGCAATAAGAAAAACAAAGCATACAACCTAAGGACTAATCCACTGATTCCCATAGGGGGAGAGGGTGATTGGAAAGGCTGAAAAGTAATGAAAATAATTCTTTCAAGGTTTAACCTTTTTACAGGGTTTAACCTTTCAGAGGTCACCAGACATGAGCTTTATTCCTGAGAGAGCTGATGGATGTTTTATTTACGGGCCAAGGTGAATAATCGTGAAGGGTCTTACTGCTTTTCTAATACAATGAACATTTATAGGCCACAGATACACATAGCCACCAGTGCAAAAACTGTAAACACGTGCATAGATCCAAAGAGAGGAATTTATGTGTATGTGAGAGAAAGAGGTGATCAATAACATCTGAAAGGACTGTATTTATTGCTCACACATTGTTGAGTTTGTAATCCATGTGCATTTTCTTTTCACATCATAGTGTCAATTTAAGAAAAAAAAAGTATATAATAAGAATTGAGATTTTATTTCAGAATGGAACTAAATGGAAAAGACTTTTAAAGGAACTATTTCACTCAAAGCACTTGGTTTCTTTCACTGGAGCTCTAAGAAATTACTTTTTCTGTCTCAGCATCTATATCTACCTCGATTGCGCCTTTGTGTCAACCTCTGACCTTAGCGAGCCAAGTGCCATACAAAAGAACCAGAAAAAACACATAATACATAGAAATCTCAGCTTTTAATTGGGTTTATGTAAGCCATAAGCTTACAGACAGATTGCATGGTTTCATGCTTTCCTCCTGGCTTTTGAGGACTAAACTCTAAGGCACTGAAACATCAGTTGAACTATGTTTTTTAGTTTCAGTACATCACTTGCTCAATCACACGGCTTCTTTCACTTTAAAGTTCCATCAAAAGACTTTCTTTGATATATTTTGATGTATGGGTCAGCCTGCACCCAGGCCTTTCAAGGTGGAAAAGAGAAGTATATGTTTTTCAAACTTCACATATCACAGGAGAGACTGCTGCTCCGCTCATTCACATTTGCTTGAACTTCTGTAAGACAGGGCCAGATACCAAAAAAGGAATAATTCCAATTTTTCCTTCTTTTTTTTGTCTAAGTTTGCAACCTGACATATGGTTTTGAGTAGGCCAGAATTGTTGAGTAGCCTTCATATATTCTGACACAAAAGATGTCTGTGACACAAACAGATGAAATTAAAAGATTTTCAGAATCAGAACTGAGGTGAAAAAGGGCACGATGAAGAAGAGGAGAATGATGGCAGAGCAATCACCGGAGAAGGACAATGGAATTATTAAAGGCTCTTAAAGAAAGTGATGAGTGAAAAGAGACATATGTAATATCAGTCAAGGAAGTGCATTGAAAAATACTGTATGAACAAGCTGTACAAACAAGAAAGCAGCAGCCATAATGAAACAACATCTGTACCAACAGTTCAGATTTAGCTGATAGCAAAGGGGCCAATCAGCTATTTTGAGCCACTAACTCAAAAGAAATGTCGAACAACCTATCTGCTTCATGAAGTTATTATTTTACAGTTTTGCAGTCTAACAACAGTGCAAACAACCATGTAGATTTAGTGCATCCAACATAATTATAGGCCAATAAAATGGAATATATGTGTTTACTGATTTCAACAGTAATCTGAAGTGAAATCTGTTGTTGCCTTTCATGTGTATTCATCTTCACCTCTACTATGTCCGACATTTCATCCATCTTTCAGAGAGCTTTCATCTGAATATCACCGAGGATGTGACCGGCACAAAATATAGATCGCAATGTCTATAATGTGTCCCCTTACGTGTATTAATCAACTCTATTGACCTCACTTTCTCTCTGCACGGCACTCCGATTGTTTGTTTACAATTAGGGGCGAGTGTCTTGGTTGTTCAATAGCCCACCTCCATCTGCATTTAAACAATGAAACTATCAGCTAGGTAACAAGAGTGGGGACAGCAGCTCAATACTGCTATGAGAGGTCTCCAATAATCAGCTGTGTTGGAGGCAGGCGGGACGCAGGCAAATACAAGCAAGCGGTATTGACAGGTGCTGGTTGCCTTCAATCAGCTTATATCTACTGGCAGGGAAATCGGCTGCACTCTGCATGGACCCAGAATTATCACTGATGAAGACATCAGTTGGAAAAAGAGATGTAAGGGAATAAGAGGAAAAAAGGAAACATGGGAGGAGGGGATGAGGAAGGTATAATGAAGGGAAATGTTGATGGATTTCTTTACAAAATAAGACTTGAAGCCTGTGACAGAAGCATTAAAGGATAAATCCAGTTTATCACAACTTTAGTCTTGCCCATCATTGTTATTAGTAATAACATTGTACTCACCAACTAAATTACTGAGATGTTGGAACGTAACAACATCACTAAAAATATGTCAGTTATGGCAAGAAACACAAACGGTCAGATTATCATATATGTTTCAAACAAGCCTCCTGGTAAGCCAAACTTATTTGGAAGACAAATAGCAAAATAATCGCCTAAACTTTACAGACCAATTTCCTGTCTCAAGTTTGACCTAATCCACTTGCTGTAGTTCTGTGCACACAGTTTTCCTGCAGTATAGGGATTTTTTAGCATTATTATGGGTGCCTTGGTCTTTGGTCTTGGTGGTTTCGATACTCTGGCTAAACTGTTGGCTTATTTATAACCTGTCTGATCGTCTGACCAGTCGTGTTTCTTGTGCTCTTGTCGCTATGTTGACTTGTCCCCAGATGTCAGTAATTACTTTGGTGAGTAGGGTGTTTGAGGTATAACCAATAAAAGGATGGGCAAAACCTACAAAAATATGGTCCAAATTGTAATAAAAAATAAAAAATAAAAATAAAAAATGTTCTTTTAAATCTCAGAAAACCCTTTTTTTGAACATTTATTTTTAGAAAAAAAAACAACTATAAACTTTTCACTTAATTCAGTTCGCAGTCTGAGAAATGAGTGAAATGTCTGATTGTATTTGAATCTTGCATCAAATAAATAAATGTACTGTCCATTGTTGCAGTGATGGTGACCAAAAACTGGAGGGGCTTCCTTTGAATGTTGGAGAGATGGGATCAATTCAAGCCTGATTGCATGATACACACACACACACACACACACACACGCGCGCGCGCGTCCACACACACTTCAAACCCCAATGGTGTTGAGGCTGCCAACACATCATTTACATAATCAGTTCTTGTTAGATGTTGGGCTTCTATGTTTTGGTAAAATATGCTTAACCTCTTCACACATACATGCACACACACACACACACTAAAACCCAGCCATGTAGCGCTGTGCTTGGGTCACATTAAGGTCACAAGTAAATTGGCTGAGGGCAGCAGGCCTCACAGCTCTTAGTTTATAGAGGCAAATTAATTAGTGGGCCATGCAGCACTGTGAAGTCAACACATTACTGATGCAGCTCGCATTTCACTGATGGCAATAGGATGTCTAAATATTACTAAATATAATACTACTACTCATTTCTCTGCCCTGGAGCAAGGGCCACTGGTAGAGGACAGAATGTAGTCTAAAGGTAAAAGTCTAAAGAACGATGGAAAATTCCAAAATTAAAAATTAAAATGTCTATACTCATATTACACGTTTTTTGTACCCGTCAGCTTTATTTCTGTTACACAAAAACAAAGAGATGCATCCTATCAAAAGAAGGTAAAAGTTCACCTGTCATTACATTCATAATGTTGAATTGATTAATCGACTGACAGAAAAATCAATCAACATCAATTCTGATAAAGTATTTCTTGTTTAATTAATTTGTAAAGCTTAAATGCGAATCATTCGCTGGCCCCAACTCCTAAACTGTGACGGTTTTTTTGTGTTTAATGTCATTGTAACTATCTTTAGGTTTGGACAGTTGGTCGAAAAAAACAAGCAGTTTGAAGACATCACCTTCAGGCCAGGAAAATTGTGAGAGGTATTTTTGACTTTTTTTTGCCATTTGTACCCAAATAATTAAAAAATAAATAAAAACGTCGGAGTAATCAATAATGACAATAATCATTAGTTAGAGCCTGACACTAAAATTAGTATTATGGTAGCATTTGCTATGTGATACAAACATTTACAACTTCTATTCACCTCCAGTTTCACAGCTTGAAGGGCAAGTTCTGAATGCCAACATGGAGAAAGTGAGTCGGTCAGTCAATAGTCAACACGCACATATATACAAACACACACACACACACGCTTTTTCTTGTCCTCTATTCCATTCAGAGCTGTGTTGACTGCTGAATCATCAACAGGAGAGAAACTCCCACTGCAGCCGCTGTCAGTCAGTGCAGCACAGTTCAGGCAGTGACGGGGGAACAGTTGGCAGCTCGGGGGCCTCGGGCCAACCCCGACCATATGGCAGACGCTGTAGCACCGCTGTGTCATACTCTGGCATGTTTTAACGACCAATTAGGCTCATTAGGCCTTGATTAGAGACGATGAAGCCTGGGGGAGTCACGGAGGGAGAGGAGGGGGGGGTGACGGTGATGACTTATCAGGGAGAGAGGATGGTGGGGAGTATGAATCAGTAATGATGTGCACTCACTGCAAAAAAGATTAGGAACAGGTGTTCTTTCCTTGACATAGACTGACCAGCTGAATTCAGGTGAAAGCCTTGATCTTGTATCGACTTCTCTTATTAAATCCTTTCCAGGCATGAAGAGGAGATGATGATGAAAGGGGTGAGACAGGTTAAAGAAAGGGTTTTGATTTTTGAGATAGCTGACATTGGGGAAAGTCTGTTCTCTTATTTCCATCTGTCTTCTGACACAGCTGTTCAGGTTTTGACAAAATGTTGGAGTATGATGCATCTCAGCACTATAATCTGGTATCAAAATTACACTGATTAGCCCAGAGGGGAGTGCTGCCTCGTTCATAATATTAACCATGTGACAACTCAGTACATGCTGATCAGATGTTGACAAAACATCAGGCAATGATGCATCTCGCCTCACCATTTTAGCATTACCAAAATGACACCAAATGGCCTAAAGGCAGATGCTAC
The DNA here is from genome assembly GCA_003416845.1 of Oplegnathus fasciatus. Lineage (NCBI taxonomy): Eukaryota > Metazoa > Chordata > Actinopteri > Centrarchiformes > Oplegnathidae > Oplegnathus > Oplegnathus fasciatus. The sequence goes on along the minus strand of NTHP01000085.1, from coordinate 1,217,683 downwards.
AATAACAGGGAGGGAAAAAAGTGGACTGCCACATTTATGGGGGGAAATCAATTTAATGTCACCTTGAAACGATCTCTGGAAGTATTCAGGTGTTTTGAATTGGCTTGAGATATAATGTTGCCTTAGAGTTTGGGAAAATACAGGGGAGTTGGGAGCGAATGAGGCAGAGACTGAGTAAATGGGTGAGAGAGTGAGCGAATGAATCATGTGCTGAGTAATGGGGTGAGTAAGCCAAGTCAGAGCGAGTGAGTGAATGAGAAAATACAGAAAAGCACACAGAATTAGATTTAAAAAAGGGCTATATCAAGAAAATAATATACCCTTTCTCCCCTCCCTAATACCATGTCTTAGCCCCTCCCATTTTATCTCTTCAAACAAAATCCGGTTATTTTCGCTCCCCCTGTTTTATTGTTTTTATGTTTCATATCACCATCACTGGGCTGACCAAGCAAAAACAAACCACTCACATGCTGGGGGAGGTGTTTTGACTGATCGAAAACACACAGAAGTCAAGACTCATTAACTGCCAATCGCCATCATCTCTGGGCATTTAACTGCAGAGGGTGTGTTTGTGTTTTTGTGTGTGAGTGGTCTGCAGGGGATTAAAGCTCTAATGATAATTCTACATATGGTGGCTGGATAAACCTGCCTGAGCACAGAGATCATAAATCCAATCTGAGGATAATAATCCTTTTGCCAGATGAGGAATTAATACCAAATGTTATGCAGTGGTCAGAAAGAGAAGATGTGTTTGTGGTGGTGTGATACTGAGGAGAGGCATGTTTACCAAACATGGATAAAAACAGAATAGCAGGGTGAATTTGTTTCTGTTTTCTTTCTTTAATTTTTTTGTTTTTTCCTCTATTTTTTATTTGTTTCTTTTAACACATTTATCAAAGTATCTATTATAGTATTTATTTCAAATGATTGTCAATAAATAAACATATCCTTTGCTTTTAACTGAATTCCTACATAATCATGTGTCTGTATTCCAGCTGCCTGTAACGTTTGCAACCAAGAGAGAGTGGCATTTTTTTCTTTCTTTCTTTTTTTTATTGTGTGAAGTCACCCTGCACTAATCCTACAGTGTTGTTATTAAGCTCAGGGCCATGGAAATGGACAGAGTGTAAGACATGCAGAGTGCATATAAGCCAGATTAGCACTGAAACACCCCCACAAACATTGTCGCTATATTCAAATTCATATTTATATCTATGTTCTGCTCAATAGGCTGTTCTGCTGCTGTGCGGTTACTGTGTAAAAGTAAACCCTGGGTTAAGTCATTTAGTGAAGGAACAATTGTACATGAAAGTATCAGAGAGAGTGAGAAAAAAATGGAGGAAGAGCATGTGGAGAGGATGGAGCAAAAGATCGTTGAGAAAAAACAATGAGAACCAGATGAATGATAGAAAGGGGTGAGACCGTTATTAACAGAATCAGATAATGGCAATGATGGGCTACAGAGACCAAGATTTAAAAAGAGAAAGATTGAAAAAGTGGCTCAGTGAGAGTAGTAGAGCGGGGTTAACGTTCAGAAAGAGAGAGATTAAAAGTCAGAGGGAATGACAAAGAGAGAGAGATGGGAATTCAGAGTTAGGTGAGAGATTCAGACAAAAAATGCCTGAGAGATCTGGAGAAACACAATCAGAATTGGAGAGAGAAATTGAGGGATAAAGAATAAAGGGGAGGGGGGGGGAGTACAGGGAGAGAGGGAGAGAGAGAGAGCTCCAGATCCAGTGTTTGACATTTCACCTTGCTCAGTTGATAAGGGGTGTCACCCTCTGGTCCTCAGGGCTTTGACTGCTGTCTGCAGTCATCACCCCTTCCCAGCACAGGAAACTATTGATCAACCAGACAGCACTGCTTCGGCTCGTGTGTGTGTGAGTGCATGTGTGCTTTGCTGTTAGGTGGGTAAAGATATGCGTATGCAGTGTGTGTGTTAGTATGTGTGTGTGTATGCACCTGTGTGCCTATGTTTTTTTTTTTGTTGTTGTTCCAGGACCTAAATACCAGAATCTGCATTTGACATGTAATCGCTCAGCCCAGAGCACCTTCCTCTTTCTTTGTTTTTACATCTTCGTCTTGCTCGCCGTTAACGTCTTAACTTATCTCATTATTTGTGTAGTAGGAAGTCCATTAAGGTTCTGTGGCTTTGGCTGAGTGGAGTGAGAGATCACAGGGCTAAGAGACAGAGACTGCCATTAAAAAGCCTCAGTACTCACTGCGGTGTGAAGAATGGCTTCACACACTCAGATGTACTTAGATTCAACAACAGTGAAACAGTGTGCTGCAAAGGCTTCAATTACTGTTTGCTCCTTTCTCCTTCATGCCACCAGTTTTGTGCATTTTCAAATTATTGGTGGGAAAATTCATTTGTAATTCTGTCAATGTGCTCTTTAGCAGGGCATCTAACCCTGAAGTGCTGCAGTGAAACTGTTAAGTGAACTGTGGTTGTACTGGGCAGCTCCCATGTGTGCTATAATTGTAAAGCAGCACTGGAGTATAAGACTGTGTCAGCTGACTACTCCTGGATAAATACATACTGGTCCTTACACTTAAAATATGCATACGTTACAAATGTCAGCCATTACAGAAAGCCCTCTGTCTGAGGAACTTTTAAATTGCATTATAGAAAAAATGTTATCAAAAAATCATTCATTTATCAGACTGATGCCTCCACTGTTTTGCCAGTGACCGGCTACATTTCAGGGTAGAGGATCTATTATGAGCAACAACAAAAGTGGGAGTTTATAGTCTTGGCATGCAGAAGGTGGACTTACTCAGTTGCTGTATTTAGAATGGGATTAGTGAGTTTGTAGATCACACACACACACACGTTACTGAAATGTGTCAGTGAGTACCAAGAAATAGTTATGTCTTCCATGTCTGGAAACACATGTGTACCCCCCACTGGCCTGGGATCAAATTCCATCAAAGATTTTTTTCTTCCAGTTTTTCCCTGTGTTGCCTTTATGCTGTCTAAATACAGAGTGGGCTGTCCACTCCCAAAACATGTTAAAATATTCCAAATCAAAAGTATCAAGTCTTTCTAGCTAAATAACTGTTACACGTGTGTTTGCACTGATATCAGTTTCCAGGCACATATACAATTAGATGTGTACAGTCTCTAACATCATAAACACATAGCATCAGCCTTCATCTTGACTGATGCTGACTGCTGCAAAATCCTTTCACAAAGAGGGAAGTACGGAGAGAGAAACAATAGGTAGAGTGAGATCGATTGAGTTCCCTTTTTGGTCCAACATTATAAAAACAATATGAGAGGATGGAAGTCAGTGGGACACGACAGGGCTCTGATGTAGCTGGAAGGGTGTGGTATTTCTTTTACCAAAATGACACGGCTTGATTGTTTCTCCTAATTCACTGGCACCGAGACTAAAAATTTGGTCATTTGCTGACAACCAGCTGCCTTTAATTCTGTGATACAATTACTATATGTGCTGCTTGCAAACATGTAAGTGATGTAAACCAGTGATCTAAAGGTGTCTAAATCTGCACTGTGATGGATTACCTGTCTTATGAAAGCCTCAAATCTCTACGAGTTGATTTTCTTTCCATACTGGCTCGCATTCAAACCAGTGGCTCCCTGCAAGGTAGGAAATTTGTCTAAAAGCTTACGTTATGCTTTGGAAAATTGCCAGCTGTATTGTAAAGTATGTGATTTTTACTTAATGGGTTAAAACATGCAAAAGCACGAGTGTGGTGCTCTATGGTTAGGGCTTTCCAGAATCATAACACAAAGCTTAACTAATGTGGAGGAGCCCACACAGGCATAATTCCCATACCTAACCTCATAGCCACACTTAACTCCAACCATAACCAAGTAATGACCTCAGCCCTAAACTTTGCCTCAGAAATATCACACAATTAACTTGGTCACAATAAGCACCAACAAAAATGTTCGATGTTTCTCCTCGTCTTATTATCACTGCAAGGTTCTTTGGTCCTCACAAAGGTAGATGTATAAGAGCACACACACATATAAGCACCAGCATTGGGAGAAATAAATGATGCACCTGCATGCAGCATTGAAAATTCCTCCAGAGTTGGATGGATGCAAGGGCCTGCTCCACTCTGCATTCATTGTGTGGCTCAGGGGAGAGGGAGAGGAAAGAGAGTGAATAAAATGTGGGCAAGCACAGATTCATGTTAAAAATGACACAATTAGTTCAACTCTGAAGTGCGTGTTAGTCGCGCATGGCTTCCCTTCTTAGACTCACATGAGGTGATCAGACAGGCAAATACTCCCAGGGCCTGGATGTATAGTCGAACGAAACACACTCATATGCACACGTACACACAATCAACAAACGTGTATGAACACACTTAATACAGCAACACAGACACAGCATACTAAAATACGATCGCACTCCCTCTTTCTCTATCTCGTGTAGACTTGCATAAACAGGACTAAAAGCTCCACACTCTGTAATTTGTGATACAACATTTTGTGGGAAAGAGGGGGAAAAAAATCCACACACACAACACATCCCATGAAAATAACGCAGTAACTACAGTAAATCACTCTGCTAGTGTGGAAAACACTGCTCTAATTCCAAAGCCTCTCACACTGAAAAATTGATCTTTATTTTCAGGGCAATGCGCTTTGAAACAAAAGGGAAAAGTAACTTAATATGCAGGAAATGAAGAAATGAAAACTACAGTACACGGAGCACTTTGAGTTTGCACTTTCAAAGCCGGGAGAAACGAGCGTTTGAATTTCCCACCCCCCCAAGAGATAGCAAGGGAAAGGCAGGGCCTGATTTTATTAATTTCATCTGTAGTTATGTTTCTCCTGAATAAAACATTAATACTCCCAGGAACAAGGGAATAACAGAAACAGAAAGAAAGACAGCTGCTTCTCTTTTAATTAGCAAGTGCAACTCACTCTCGCTCTCTCCAGCCGTCCCAGCTAGCTATCTTTGTATCGCCCTTCAAGTGTTTCTCTGTCAATCAAGCCATCTTTCCCCTAACTAGAATGAAAGGGAACTCTTTGTCAACTTTAAAATCACAGCTCCTTACTTTACGATGACATCTTGAAGTTGCACTCCATAAATAGTGCTAAAGACTCTAATGTGCTATGCAGAAAAGGAAATATGAAAATGAGTTTGTGGTCTGTGAAAAGTTTCTGCTTCTACACAATTATTCTGGACACATCCACATCTTATAAACCCATAAACAGGAATGGTGGGTGTGCACTGACTTCATCGCCTGTGTAATTCCACTTTTAACAGACTGCATTAGTGTAAAATTATCCTCACTGGACACAGCTTGCAGAGATGTGTGCAGGCCATCAAGGCACATGGAAGTTAGAGCTGAACTAAAGTAATCCAAATAATCAACTGTAGAGGAAATCACACCAAAAGCAATTAGTCCCTGTGGAAATATTAGACGAATGTGATAGTGACGCCATAGGAAATAAAAAATATCATAACACGTGAGGTCACTATAAAGTCAAAAGTATTATTCGATTTTCATACTGATGTTCATTAGGGAAAGCATTGCTAGTTGCTGATGTTCATGCCTGCTAATAAAACTGTTCTCAGGATTTTACAGTCTTTTGACATCGGAGATAGCAGCTAACATGCAGCCAGGCTAATAAAAAGCCCCTCTTCTCCAGAGGCTAAAGGACAATGTATGGAAATAGCAGGCTAATAGTGTTGCAAGGCGAACGCCCCAAATCCATAAGTTCCATCCTGGCATAAGAGAGATCTCAGAGATCATAATATTGAGCTATGGAAGCAAGGGTCTTGAGAGCGCTTTTCAAGGGTGGTTGTGCCAGCTCTAACACACTGCACACACACACACACACACACACACACACACACCGTATTCACTCATACACACGTATAGTCTCCTCTGCCTTGCCCCAGGGTGCAGCCAGTCTGAGATCACACTGGCAGGTTCACTTGTAAAGCTGCAGCTTTAGGCTCTCAGACAGAGAAAACTACAGACGGTCGCTGCTGCAGGTAGAAACACTGAGCTTGAAGAGTTTCATTCCGAAACAAGATATGCCCTGTTTGAAAATGTGTGACAAAATGATTGCTAGCATGAAAGTGAAACTCACATTTGAATGTGACTGATGTTGTTTGCTTTCTTAAGCCTTTTACCTATGGAAAAGTGTCTTCAGTAAGTATAAAGCAAGTATAAACATATACAGTTTACACATATACATTGTGCATATGCATCTGATGCAACCCTATATAACGTAATTGGTAATTCACATATTTGACATATTCTTGTGAGTTCTCCGAATCCAAGTATAGCAAAGACCAAAGCTAATATGTGACCATTTTAGATTTTAAGTAGTGTGCCAGAAAAGTTATTTCTCTTCGTTTTCCACCTTAGGAATGGAAAGAGAAGACGTGCTGAGGCAGGTTTGAGAGAGGGAGCGGGAGAGAAGGAAAATGGATGGAAGTCTGGGGCGCAACGAGGGGTGAGAAAGTCCCACGAAGAGTGAAGGGCCTCTGTAATGATTGAGAGGGATTACCAGAAAACTCAGTGGACTGGGGAAGAGAGAGAGAGTCAGAGAAAGAGGTAAAGAGAATAAAAGTGAGAGAGAAAGTACTGTATGAAGGGCAAAAAGATGAGAAAGTGACGGAAGCTGATGTGTTTGCATGGGTGTGCGTTTGGGTTTTGGGGGCTAATTCAGAAATAAATTGATTCAATCAGTAAATGAAGCCATGCGTGGGGTTTACACTACTATAATGAAAATAATGCAGAATGCTTAAAGGGATACTGTGACATTTTAAATTTTGGATGGTTTTTTCACTTCACCGGGAACAGATCGCAGCAGGGGCAAAAAGTTTCTCTTGTTGCACTAAAGTTCTGCCAAAAAAACTGCACCAATGTGAACCATTTAGTAGAACCTCGTCCAAAAACTAGCCAAATACAAATATGGGTGTTACTCAAACTAAACAAATTTCTGAGATAAATATACTGGTCACTCATATAAAATAAACATCTAAGTGAAAAAAGTGTGAAAACCATTTAATCTACCCCCTAAAATGAAAAAAATAAACCTTACATGAACACATATCGAGGTTACGCAGCCTTGGACAGTTATTTTTCCATCAAATTTAATGTCAACATAAACTGATGCGAGAGAAAAGGCCCATATTCAAGGTTGTAAGTAAGGATGAAATTGAATAGATCTGAAGTTTTACTTTGCAAGAGCAGCAGCAACATATAGAAAAGACACAATGTAAAGCTTTCTTCAATCCATACAAGAACCGCTTCTGAGGTTTCAAAAAAAATATTTGGCTGTTGTATGGAGACAATGAAGTGAGATTATTAAATAAAATTGAATACATGTATTTAAAAACTGGAGATATGCTTTCCTATACTCCTCATGACAATAATGTTGTCCAGTTTAAAGAAATATAAAAAACTTAATAGTTTTAGGATTTGAATTTGTTCACTGGTTAATATGATTTTTTTTTTTCTAACCACTTCATATTATATTTCTCAAAATAGCACAACAGCCCTGCAGCAATCAGAGTGCTACACTATGGGATGTACAAATAGTTTCTTTTAACCCTTTTTTCTATATAGTAATTTCTGTTCTTTCATAGAGTGCTGCACATTGAGTTTTGCTCCAGTTAGCTGGTTAGCTTTGCATATTATAATATACATTGTGAAAAGTATACCTAAATGTATTGTCCTGCTTTTCTGTTAAACAGAAATGCTGGCAGCTTTGTGCGACATAGAAATAAAATATTGAATGTTGGATATGTATCATCTCTCCCTCTCTCACTCGGTGCTGTGGTCTGTGTGTTTCTGTGGTCTACCTATGCCTCCTATTGGTCTGATCGCTGCAGTCCACAACAATCTCAGTCCTTTCATAGGAGATGGAAGGAGGAAGGGAGGGAGTCAGGAAAGACAGATGAGAGACAGGGAAAACAGGGGGAGAGAAGGGAGGAATGATGGTGAGTGACAGAGTGGGAGAGAATGAGAGGGAGAGGAGGAAAGGAGAAAGCCTGTGGCGGGGGGTGCGATAGAAAGAAATGGGGTGGGAGGAGGTGGGGGTGGGGAGGCTGGGAGGGAGGAAGGAAGATCTTACGAATGTTGACCACTGTCCCTCTACATAAATCTGCACATTAACTGCATCAAATGAGGCTCCCCATGTTTTCTCATCTTCTCCTCCCTCACTATGCCTTTTTCTCTTTTTCTCCCATACACACACACACACACACAGACGCACACACCACCACCACCACCCCCGGTCGCCATCTCGCATCTGATTGGGCGATGTCATTTATAATGTCTGTCCACATCAGGGGACATTGTAGGGACCTCGGTCCTAACAACACTTCCCCCTGTCACACCCCAGTGCCTGATGGGTAGAATTAAACCAACCGCCATGCTGCAGAGAAAGCGACAGTGTCACACAGCTAATATCGACTATGAATAATGACACATTGCTATTACAACTGTTCTGGTTCTCATCTGCCTGATAAACATTTGGGAATTGAAAAATGCAGAGGCGATGTTAATCTTGTTTCATAAATGCAATGAATGCAACGCAAAGAGAAGAAGCGGTAAAAGAGAAGTGTGCATTGTTGTTGAAGAATTGTGTTTGTTTTCTTGTATCCTTGGAAAGCTCACACAGGTACAAGGAAAGTAAGTAAAAGAAAAGAGACGCAGGGTGAAGTGTAAAAAGTGTAAAAATTCCTATTAAATACAAGAATGTGTAATATTGTCAATATTACAAGCAAATGTAAAAGTCAATACATATTATGAAAGAAAAACATATTGTGTTAATTATGAAGAATACGGCGTTGGAGCAATTATTTTTTGTTAGACTTCAATATCTATATGTAAATGTATAATATACTATATATGCACTTTACAATGTGTAATATTTAATATATATATATTAAAGTACAGAATTTTTTATAATAACTTTAGCAACCCAATTGATTATTTATTCCAAATCTACAACTTACATTATTTTTTTATTTACACAAATATATTAACTATGATGGAGGAAATTACTATCTGACAAAAGATATATGATATTATTTTATTTATGCTCTACATGAAATATTCAGGGATAATTAAATGAAGGAATATATTCCTAGATTAAACCAAACTTCTATCTGAAACATTACTCAGCTCGTGTCATTTTCTGAATTCATGTTTTTACTACATTATACATTTGTAGGCCTGATAAAGTAGAAGCAAGTTTCTATAATGAGTGCAAAATATGCTGGTTTTGTATATTTACATGCATGTTTTTACAGTTTGTGCATAGATGCAAATAATGTATTTTCCATCACTGCAGATATCTTGTTTATACCTACCTTTTTCAACAAGTGTTATAGCCTTTAGAAACAAAAATAAATCAACATAATTACTTAAAAATTGCAAACATAAAGAACACATCATGACATCAATGTTAAAAATATCCTTTTTTTTCCACAGATTCATTGTGGAGGTAAAGCGATTACAAATGCGAAACCTACATTTGCGTCTATTCTTCTGTATATTCTCATCACTTCACATGATAAAGACATGAAAGATGGAGCCAAGCCTTTGAAGCAGACGCCAGGGCCACCGACTCCCTCCGTTGAGCCGCTGCCACCTCCTCAGAGGCAGCTTGACTCCCACATGCAACTCAGGAACATTAAACGGACCCAACAAAATTCTAATGACCCTCTAGATTTCTGACCACACAAAAAAAGGGGGCAGCCACCAATTTGCATTGCCATTCTGGTGTTCAGTGGTGAACAAGCAATCTCCATGTGTAATGAATGTGTTGTTTGCCACTCTCCCCTCCTGGTCAATAATTACCAGCCATGCAGCCTGAAGTGAGTCTATTTTAGGAAGGAAACCCACTGGTTCAAAAAGCTTAACTCGGCCATAAACACACCAACTTTTTTATTCTCTCTCTCTCGCTCTCTCTCTCTCTGTCTGTCTCTCTCTCTCTCTCTCTCTCTCTCTCTCTCTGGGTAATCCCACTTTTGTTGGCTGTGAAGAGGAAGGTGAGGAGCGAGAGAGAGAGAGAGGGAGTGAGAGACGGGGGAGAGCTGAGGCCAAAGCCATGGGAAAGATTCACGTCACCAAAGATCAAGAGGGTCATCTCCCTCTCCTTGTCTATTCCCGTATCTTTGGCCACCCTGTGTTGCCAGTTCCCATACGACGACTGAGATCTCAGTAACCACAACACAAGTATTTAATTCACGTGGTCACACATCATATGTAAGTCTACTGGATTGACCAGAAACAGTTGAGTTGATTGTTCAGTGGTCCCCAGGAGCTGTTTTATGCTAATGTTTGCATCGATGCCTACAAAGCCACCGCCGCTGTCCAAAGGCACATCAAGGAAATGAGAGAGCAGGCCAAGCCTTTGTGTGCGCCGTGTACAATAAAGGGAGGATTTAGAGGCCTTGCCGGCCGACCGCAGGGGACGAACAAAATGAATGAAGTGAAGCGGAGTAGGGGTTGGGGTTGGGGACTCTGCCATGGCGGGTTCGGGTGGGAGGGGGGGGCTGGCTAATGCACCCCCTCCATAACCTCCCTACCCGCACCGTCATCGCAGGACAGCCCATATATAACGCAGACACGTTTGGTCTCTCCAAAAGGTCACAAAAGGGTAAAACTTAAGAGGAAAGATGAGAGCGCTGCTGTCATAAAAAAAGAAAAACGTGTGTAAGGGGAGAATAAGTGGCTATTCCTCTTAAGCCACAGATAAAATATTTCAGATTCAACGATGCAGTGTCCTGGCCACCAGGGTTCTGGATTTATTGCCGGGGTCAAAACTCAGTGCCGATCAATAGTCAATCAGAGTTATCAAACACCAATTATATGAGGACAATGTCCAGACGTATTGCACTGATTTATCGTCCTGTATTTGTTATTTCTCAGCAGAATGCGCCTAATGGCTTGAAGTCTGGGTATTATATGTCTCAAAACAAATTATTTTATCAGAGGAATTATACATTTAATGAATTCGTTTAGCTAGATTTTAATTAATCAATTCTGTAAATCATGCTAAATATATTTTTAAGCAAAGCTAATAATATAAGATAATTAAAAAAATTTTAATGTCCTGTATTAATATTGTATTGTAATTAATTCAATATTAATGAAATAGCAAACATTCAAAAGCATGATGTGTGACAGTTTGTGTTCAGTTAATTTTTACTTACAAATAAAACTAAAAATAAATCATTTCTGATTTTTTACCTGAGTATTTCATCTTGTATCTAAATAAACGCCAAGGAAAAGCAAAAATGAAAAATTGAGCAGTGGCTCAATGCATCTGTACAAACGAGAGACCTCACAGATCTGCTTTCAAGAAAGAAAGAAAAACATTTAGTGGGGGGCTGCTGAAGAAATGTGGTGTAATGGAAGCACTTAATAGACATGAGAGGTTTATACTTGAAAGCCCCATCATCCCCCTTAATGCATATCCATTTGTTTATTGAAAAGGGTCTTCATTAAAAACAAGTTGGAAGGGGGAAGAAAAATGAAAAATAATAATTATGTTGATGGCTTAAAAATCACATCAAAATTAAGATATTTATCAGAAGCAAGTGCACTGTAATCCCCTAAGTGCTTAGTGAAGTTCTTTTATAATGCCAGAGACACAGCAAAAGCAAAAACAAAAGCAACTCTCAAAGAATCTCCTCTATTCCTCTTCTCTCAGCTTTGTTTCACCATACATCTCTCTCTTCAATCAGACTCTCTCCGTTTCCTCCTCTTTTTTGCCTTTTACCTGCCTTTTTTTTCCAGAGAAAGGGGCCTAATTGCACTTGAAAAGGAGAAAGGGGAGCAAAAGGAGAACATCCTTAATAGCAAATCTCTTTGAGATTGAATTTTGAATTTCCTCTCGTTTTTTTATTACGTTCTCTTTTAAATTTCAAGGGCGTTCAGACGGTGCGTCTATCTGTTCCCTTTTCTCTCTACGTCTCCTGACGGCTTACCGCAGCCCAGATATGCATCTCCTGACCTGTATGTTAAATTCATAGTTTCACCAGTGACATCAGCAATGCCCGGACAACTGAAGGAAAAAATGGTTTATGTGTATATATGTGTGTATCTGTGTGTGTGTGTCATGGGGGGTGGGGTGGGCCACGGGGTGATTTTTCTGCCCCCGTAACCATGACAACCCTCATCTCTAGAGCGTTGGAAGGGAAGGGATGGCGACTCACACTCAGGGAGATTCTGACGTCTGAGGTCCCCCTGATTTCTTTTGTTGTGCATTTATTGTGTGAGTGTCCATGTGTAAGTGTGTGCGGTGCACACAATTTAATTAAATTTCATTTTATTCGATCAAATTGTATTTAATCATAAAAGATCCAAAATACTGTCAGGCCTGGTCAAAACTTAATTTTAAAAAGCGCATGTTTTATTTTATTTAAAAAGGCCAGGTAGATTTTAAATTTAAATCTTAAATGTTTGCAAAACAAAACCACAATAAGTACTTTGTGTATTATTTTAGTGTATTAATTAATCAAAACCGTCCCAAATTAGGGCTTTATAAGAATAACAGAATATCACATATTGTCTGAATTCTTTATTCATATTTAAGCAGGATTGCTCCTGATGAGTCAGTGGTTTCTAATTGTCAGAATGCAAATATAATAAAATAAAATCTTATCTTTCCTTTCTCTCATCAAACCAACACTGTCACCAAATGCAACATGCCTAAATTGCATCTCCAGCCATAAACATCTCTCAGATCAAATTCTATACGGCCATCTTTGAATTCATATTCAACGCAGCCCATCGTTCGTAGGCAGGAATCCAGATAGGGGAATATGAATGTCAGAGGGAACATTTTAATCATTTGGCAGGGTTGGAAGCCCAATCTCCAAACATCCACATTTTGACACACAATCTCCCTCTCTCTTCCCGCCCTCCCTCCCCTCTATCCTCTGGTTTCATCATCTCATCTCACACCCTTCGTGTCTCAGGGACCTATTAAATCCCCCCTCCCTCCCTCACCAGTACACCTCTCTCGCTCTCCCTCCCTCTCTCTCTCTCTCTCTCTCTCTCTCTCTCTCTCTCTCTCAAATGTCACCTTCATTTTTCTGTTCATATTCTCGGACTGGAGCTCCCTGTAGATGGTTTAATTTTTTGGCCCTCACTACCACCTCCACTGCCCACTGTGCTCACTGTGGTCTCCCCTACCAGTTCACACTAGGCTGATGGCAGATAGCAGAGGATGATGAGGCCTGTGTTTATGTGAGTGTGTGTGTGTGTGTAACAGTGTGCATAAAAGTGTATAACAACATATTATTATGGCTGATATTGTTTCCCCTCTTTTCCTAAACCCTTTTTATGTGGGGGTCGTTTAAGAACAAGAATTGCACTTTATCTTAATCCTTTCAACCATCAACAAACTGACAAAATAACCGCTATCCTTATTTGCCCCCAACTGGATCAAAGTTTTCTTAACTACAATCTCATGTTGTAATGGATTAACTGTTCATAAAAAAACAGCGCTACAAATGGTTTGTGTTAGCGTCTATACTCGCAGGCTTGTACGGTTTTGGCCGGGCAGAGTTCTTTGTCTGCCAGGCCTTGTGGAGTTGATCACACAGTCTGGTGTTGACCTCACTTTTTACAGAAAAATACAAAAAATGATCACAATAATGAGGCATATCAGTCAGTGCTCTTTCTTACACGTCAATTCTTTCAGGAATTAAAAATATCTAATTTTATAGATGACATCTTGGCATTAAAAAAAATTTGATTTTACATTATGTTTTTTAGGACAAAATTTTAATGTTTCTCTGTAAAGTCATGTAAAAAAAAAAATACCACCGGAAAGAACATAACAACATGCCTGCACAATATTCTGAAATCAGGAAGTAAATATATTTCTGATATTAGTCCAGTGGTAGGGCTTTTTTCTGTACTGTGCCATAATATTATGTTGTGAAAACGTTGTGCGTGGTTGGGTTCATCTTAGAATCAACAGATAAGATAAAAGAGAGTAGATATTCGATAAGATATAACATAGCGCTTCTGTTTTTGTCTTCTCTTTCTGCAGGACACCGCTGTTGCCATCATCTGAACCTTGTTTTCCTGAATAAAAACATATATCGCTTTACGGAGGCAGTGATACCGAACGCCTTTCTGTTAATGCCCCTTGATAATGTCACTTCACTGCTATAGAGTATTGTAGCTTACCTTTACTCCCTTTCACCTCTCTCTCTCTCTCTCTCTCTCTCTCTCTCTCACACACACACACACACACACACACACACACACACACACCGCAGGCTTTGCAGGCTCCAGCTGCTGTCAAGCACTGCATGAGGGCATAAATTGTTAGGTGTTGGCCAGTAATTCTGAAATGCAATCTTCTCTACTCCTTCCCTGCTATCTCTCTCTCTCAATTTTATTCTCTCTCTCTCTCTTCACTCTCCCTCCATTCTCTCTAAAGCTCCCTCCTACCTTGTTTGTCTCTTTACTTGACCTTTCTTTCTGCATCTCTGAATGTATGCTTCTTTGGTTTGGGTTTTGTCTCTGCGTCTGTCTGTCCTCTCTCTCTCTCTCT
>NTHP01000085.1:1184897-1202715 GCA_003416845.1 Oplegnathus fasciatus | reverse complement strand
TCTCTCTCTCTCTCTCTCTCTCTCTCTCTCTCTCTCTCTCTCTCTCTGTATTAATGATAGCAGGGAAAGGTCACATGATAAATGAGTGGCAAACAAATCAGAGTGTGTTAGACTATAGCTCTGTTATCACGCTGCTGAGTGGGGGCCTCCACCCCACTGAGAGAAAACAGTGTCCCCATTCTGAATAATTCTGCATTACATTTCTGCCAACTCTGCGCAGAGAGTTAAAGTGAGAGCATAAAGAGAAATGGAGAAAGACAAAGAAAAGGAGACAATGGAGTGGGAGATGGGTGGAAAGAGAGGGACAGAGTCCAGAGACACTGAGACACAAAGAAAAAAGGGGGAAGAAATAGTGTAATTAAAGCAAGTGAAAAAAAGAGAAGTAAGAAATTAAAAGAGCAAGGGAGGGACAAGAGAGAAAGACCCCCTCTCCACCACCACCACCTCTCCACCCCCCTGAAGAGATAGAGTCAGGGAGTATATGAAAGAGAGAATAAGAATGAGACAGAGAGATAGCAGGCAGAGAGAAAGACTATTTGTCTCCTCTCTTGACACAGTGGGATGATAATGCATTTTAATGACCAGACCTGAGACTGGTTTTATGAGGGTATGGACACGCACACACACACACACAGACACATACACACAACAAGGGCACGGGAGCCATCACCCCTCACACCCTCTCCTATCACTCTCTTAGCACATTCTTCGGTCAGACCCAAGGAAGCAGCTCACCGGGCTGGACATCATTCCCTGTTCAGAGAGGCAGGCGGGGAGGGAAGGAGTTCACGGTGAGAAATCAGCAGGAAACTATGGGAGAAGGCAATTTAGAAGCAATCAGAGGGAAATTTGAGGCGGATTAGGCTGAGGGCTTATAGGAGCGGGGACCCGACGCTGTATCCATCTGTCTATGAGAGGCCTTCATCAGCAGTCATCTCCTGGCTGGCCAAATCAATCTCTCTCCTCCTTACTCCTCTCCTCTCTCCTTTACCTACTTCCTTTCTATCCACTCTACTATCCTTCCCTCTCTTCCACTTATCTCCCATTCCCCTCTTGTCCCCACTCCCCGACATTTTACACTCAGGTTCAGTCAGACGGTCTTATCAAGAGCAACCTACAAAGATAGAACAGCTAAGAGACTAGTGTGTTGCTCAAGAGCACATCAACAGCCATGTGCCCAGTTGATGTCTTGAGCCCATCATAGAGCAGATTTTCAACCTATGATGTGTAGGCCGATAACCACTAGGCCTCTTCACTATTACTATTTCCTCCTCTCCCTTTCTTCCATTTCCTTAGTGTGCATGTGTGTGTGCATGCTTGTGTCAGTGCATGTGCGTGCACGTGCTTGACCATACAGGCTTTATGTGTGTAAATGATGATGTGGGAGTTAATATGAAATCTGCGGCAAAGCACAGACTGTACCTTAAAAAAAATAGTAGGACCCACCGTAGATCTCTACTTTGAAATGAATTGATTCAGTCTCCAGACACTATTCGCCCAATTTCCTATATTATCTTCTCTCTATCATTTACCATACATCAGTTATCATTGAGACTCATTTATGAGGCCTATTTCATCTTTAGAGAATTCTCAGATGATAGAAAACTGATCTCTTCTGCTTTGGTATTACTTTTGACTGTGGCCCAATCTCAGTGCGGGCAAAGATGAAATTGCTTTAATATTCTCTCAGTTTCAGCGTGTTGCTGGCATAGTACTTTGTATTACAACAGCACAGTCATACGGTTGACTAACAAGAAAAAAATCAAGTTAACTTTAAATGTTAAAACTTTATAAAGTAGACCCCATGACCCATCACAACAAAGTGCTCATGGTCAAAGCACTGAAGTCCAGTGGGCCAATGGGCTGCTCAACAGCCAACAAAACAAGTCTGCGAATGTAATTCCCAAGTGTGAGTGAGTGTGTATTTGATTAACCTCTAATTGCAGCTACTCCCCCAAGCCGTTAAGACTAATAACATTTTTTTAGTTAATCCTTCTTGTTATATGAAATGCTCTGTTTGACTAAACTGACTTCCACACATTCCAAAATTAATTGGTAAAATTAGCAGAAAGGATCAAGTTGAAGATTGAAAAAAAGGTTGAAATTTAGTTACAGTAAATGTTTTTGAAGCAGTTTTTGTTCTGTTTGCTGTCTGTCTTTTGCCATCCCTTTATAATGTATGAGGTTCATGCGGTTTGAATAGTGTCACTACTAGGGCTGGGTCACATGGTTGAAAAAAATATCAAGATATGATTTGGAATATTTCCCGATATAGATATATATCATGATATGACAAAGAAATAAAATGAATGTGAAATGCAATTAACTATGTTAACAAATTTTGTTGGTTTTTAATCACAGCTTCTTTAGAATCATTTATTTGGACAAGAGACATTGGTCCAAGTTGGCACTAAGGTAACGAAAGCATATTTACTGTGCATTATCACTAAGAGTTTGACATAAATGTATATGCATCTCCTTCCAGTTTGCCATTTATAGCTACAAATAATGAAAGTTTCAGTGTGGCTAGTGGTAAGGCCCCATGGACAGTGTTTATCTTTCTCTACGTGATGATTTGAGCTAAATGTTGGTGTCATTAGCAGATGTTGGCTCATAGCTGGGAGGCACTGGTGATGCTTAACGGTTAGCATTAAACTGCTAACGAAGCGCATGTGAAGCCATGCATACATGACATTTATTACATTAAACAACAACACCCGGGTGCTGCTTAGAGCAAGACACTGATCCCTTGTTGGATAATGCATAATTACCCCAGACATTGTAAAACTGGTACAGAGACACACATACACACACGTTAGCAGTGTGTGTATGCACACACACATGCGCACATACACACACACCAGCACATGCGGGAGCAGTCACCTTAAAACAAGCACAGAGACACAGACATACACATACATACACAGCCAATGACTGACTAAGATAATTAAGTATACTACAAATGAATCATTTATAAACAAACATAGGTCACATTGTGTCTCACACACACATTGTCCCACATTGTCTATATTGTATAAGTATTTATGAATAGTATGTGGAACGTGTTTATATCCAAACCACCTGATATTACAGTCACACACACACACACACACACACACACACACATTGTTACTAAAGAGATCTCTTAGAGGCAACACACCCTATTTCTTTGATTATATATCAGGTCAGGTTCAACATTTACTGTATTAATAAATGTATGAATTTAATTTGCCCCATATGTTATTTAGGCACACATTGAAATGTATTGGTATATATATGCTATAACTTTTTAAAAGACAAAATAAATGACTTAAATGATAATGATAAAGTAAAATAATGTGTCAGATTGAGATCGTTTTTGGCTTTATAAATTGGGAAGTTTATAATTCCCAAAATTGTTGGCAACTTTAAATTATATTATTTTCATGTCCACAACTTTTTTATTGTCCCTATTCTTCCGCAAAAACAGCATTTAAGATGGAAGATTACCATTTTGCATGTCGCTAAATGGTAAACATTCTTTGGTTATCAAAAGGATCCAAAGCCAGCAGTCACGCTAGGAGTTAAAGAGATCCCCATTTCTTTGTATGCCTTTGGGCTACAGTGATAGTGATCTCCTGCTGAGATGGAATTAACCATAAACTCATTTGCAGTGCCATGACCTGGATTATGGGAAAGGTGGGTCACGACAGATATGACATTGCCCTTATTAATATTCAATAAAACAATGGAGGATGATACGCTAGAAAATCAAAGGCTCAGCAGGTGGGGACTCGTCTAAGTTCTGTTAGCATTGAAAAAGATAAAGGATTATCGTGGTGATTATCACTGTCCACCAATAAAACTTCAACCCATTCAATGTATTTATGAAAATACAGACAGTAAAAGTTGAAACTGGTTGCAGAAATAAGTCACTTAAAAAGCGGCAAATAATATATTTTTCATATAAGTTTCTTCCCTCCAAAGAGAAAATGCTAACTTTTTTCCTAAGGAGAAAAAAATAGTCTCCTTTTTTATATTTATTGTTCCATCTTACGTGCAAAACAACAAATCCAAAAACTTAGCGGTATACCTTTTGAAAATGACAGCTACATGTGCCACCTCTTAAATGAAACAGCTTAAATGACTCTGAGAAGCAGATTGCTTCCAGTCAAGTCCTGCCTACAATATATTTGCGATGCTGCATATTCTTTATTAAAGAATCACCGGATGTTTACACGAGGCAGAGGATGGAAAATAGAGAGAGAGGTAGGGAAACAGAGAAAGAGTGTGCATAGCATGTGGAGGCCATTATTTTTGGCGTGCTCGAAGGCTGGGAGAATTAGAAAATATCATTCTGTCAGGGTGATTTGATAGTGCGATGAAAAATGTCAGAAGTGGAGATGACAAATCATGGTGCTGAGGAGAGGGGACTGGGAGACAGGGGATGTCATTTGTCATGAGTGCCATTTGACTGCATCCCTCTCCTCCTCCTCCCCTCCCTCCCATCTGCCTCCTCTTCCACATCTCACCCTTTCTCTCGCGCCCCTCACTCCTCGACTTCCTCCTCTTTTACCTCCTTCGTTGTCTGCCTGTCTCTCCCTTCCTTTCTCTTTTCATTGTAATGATCTATTTGAACACATTCTACCGTCTCTCATCTTTCTTCATCCTCCCTCTCATGCACCCTTACTCTGCCTGTCTCTCCCCAATATTACCTCTGTTTTCCACCTACTTACATAAACAGCAGTACAGTCTTTCTAACTTTGTAAAAATTTCACCCATTTCTGACTCAGCGCACAACAAGAAAAGAAATCAGATTTATTTAGATGTTTTGATTTCTCCTCCTTGTCTCCGCATCATCTTTTCCCTCTCTCCTCCCACTTCTTCTTCTTCCCCCTCTTCCTCCTCCTCCTCCTCCCAGAAATCTACTTTCTCTGTGAATGGAAAGGATCAGACTGGCACTCAGTGCAAAACACACACACACATGCACAAATGCACAGACATAGACATGAAGCGCACACCCACACACTTCATATAAATACATACATACACACATATGCACGGTCAAAATGTCAAGTCTGGTGACATTTCAGCATTTTATCTCGAGTGCAGTCTGTTTCTGATCTCTAAGAAGGGGTTAGTAATGCAAGTTGCACCATAAACATAGCAATCAAATATTCTTTAGTTACAATTATTTTATTGTTTTTAGGCAGCTAGTGAAATCAAAAAAATGAAAAAATGTGACATGTGGTGACTGAACCAAAAGAAACCTTTCTGAACTGATCAGAATGATCAGAACAAATCACAAACTCTACTGCACTCATACTGTCATCCTCCGTGTTCCAATGCAACATCATCTGCAGTGATTATTAGGAATACACTTTGAAAATTCACTCATACTCTATTTTTCCTCCCGTTGATTGTTTCTGTCTCCCTCATTGCCCTCAATTCACCCTTTCTCTCCTACAGCTCCTGCCCTCCTTCCCTCACCCATCCTTCCCCCTTGTTCCCCTCCTCTTTTCCCCTCCTTGGCCTATCAAACCCCTCCTTCCACTGTAGCCTCAAGGTGCTATGTATCTGTGTGTGTGTGTGTGTGTGTGTGTGTGTGTGTGTGTAAGAGAGAGAGAGAGAGAGAAAGATGCATGCATGTGTGTGGACCTGGGTGCATGCATGTTGTGTGCCTATGTATATCTGTGTGCATTTTTGCATCTGATGCAGGGAAGAAGCAGGGGGTGTGTGTGTGTGTGGGGGGTGTGTGTGTGTGGGNGTTGGCTTTGTTGGGTCTGGCCATCCTCAGTGTAGCGTGGTCTGTAGCACCGTTCAGGGCCTTAATGCTGGGGTAATTAAGGAACAGCTTCAAGGTTGCATGGACACAAGACAATCCGGGCCTAATGAAGTATCGATCGGCCGCACTGGGGCCCATGCTTGGACTAAGGCAAGCTGACATTCATTTAGAGCAGGGCCACTGCAGGGAGAGCAAACACACACACACACACATATACAGCGCACACAGCACACATCACAAAAGCAGGCTGATGACAATATAAGAGACTCAACGGCACTCTGTTTAATCACATGGGAAACAATGAAGAGCCTCGTTTAGAGCCGCTGGGTTTATCTGTGTGTGTGTATATGTGTGTCCATTTGTGTGTGTGTGTCCCTCCATCTCCCTATCACTCTGTGAACAACCAATAGGAGGCTCAAAGCAATCTCCCACTGAAAACAGTACTGATTATACCAATGATGATTATGGTGATAATGATCGTCCTGCCATCAGCCCGGTCATTACTGTCTGTTGCATAGAAAGAAAATGTGTCACACCTTACAATCAACGTCATCACCATTTTTTTTTCAACGAGGGGGTAATAACCCAATTCACATTATCTCAACCTATTATATTTACATTTTAATTTTCTCACATTTAGCAACCTGTCTGACAACCTCATCCAATGCAATTTAAGCTCAGGCTGCACAGCATGATACCCATATAGATTTTTTTTCTAATTAATATAGCTATAGGCAGATATAGATCTGTCAGTGGAGCAGCTCCTGAATTAGCCTTGATGTCATCATCATGAGTGTTATCATTACTTCAGCAAAGTGAAATCTAAGCCAAGAACAATAAATACATTTTTTACCTAGTGTTCTGGGCATTAGCCAACAGTGTTAGTGGATCATACTGAGCAAGCAAGCACATTTGAGGTTTCAGAGTCCTCCTCAGGGACACTTTGACCCGACACATGGCGACTGCTGGCACAGTGGCCAGAAATTACACCGGTGACTTTTTTTTGTTGTTGTTGTTGTTGTTGTTATGTTATGAAATGGTCTCCATTCATATCTGCCATTTCAAAGGCGTGACATCTGCTTGAAACTTTTCCCATGAAAGCTTAATGTGCGCAGCAGCAGGACTGGGCCGGGGTAATGTGCACTGTGTTCTTTGGACTGTATCTTTCATTCACTGCTGCAAACTGTCTACTTACAGGCTTACACATTATATTCCATTAAAAAAGTTGTATCTGTCAAATGTGACTTCACTCGAGTTGCAACAATGACTGTAAATTGATACTTGATATTTGTATATAGTTAGTCTATAGACACTAACTTTGCACCATATGAAGAAAAAAACACAAATAATTAGATATCTAACATTACACGTCAAGCTCTGTGACCCTAACTGACTCCAACTGTGTGCACGTGCTTGCTTTTGTGCATGTGAATGCATGTATATATGAATGGGTGCATGTGTGTGTGTGTTGGTGTGTGTGTGTATTTGTGCATCCACAGGGTCCACTGTTACAGTTCCCACCTCAGCCAGAGGCTTGGTGATTATGTCTCTGATTGACATATGCTTGGATTCACATCTATTGGCCTACTTCTGCACTGATTGAAGACTTGACTTCTCATCTCCAGACAACTTTATCAAGGCAGTAATGGTCAGACAATCAGACTGACAGACAGAGACAAAAGAATAAAGAGGAGAGAGAGAGAGACAGAGACACAGAAAGGACGGGTTGAACATGAATGATCTTGATTGTAATGGGTATAAGTGCTGTTTTTCTTGAAAAAACAGATGATGCATAGACCCTAAATCTCTCTCTCTCTCTCTCTGTTTCACACATAGAGACACACAATCACAAACACACACATGTTCCTAAACCATGCCAAAAAAAAAATCTATGAGCGTAACTTTGCCATTAAAACATTCATAATTGCCAAAAACTGCACTGCTTGCACTCTTTACTCCCACGACAATAGAGCTACATGTTCAGTGCCTATTATTTCTTGTCCTTGTATTCAAATGTATTTAAATGAGAGATGTTTAGATCCACTCTGCGCTGGCAAAACAGTCTAGTGCTGAGAGCTGCGCAAAGATGGAGCACTGCTGTCCAACTTATATCTATAACCATGATTTTGAGGACGTAACCCCACTCTCACCCCCGCAGTCCAAGCAACTTTTAAACCTGCCGTTAAAGCGCTGACTTCACATTACTATGCCTCCCCTCCCTCCCTTGATCTGGCGGCGTACTGTGAATTTTTGAGCAGCGCCAAAATGCTCTCATTTTAACTGATCGCTCCAATCATATGCAAATGTGGCAGGCAGGTGGGGGGATATCTTTCAGTGGTAATTGGCGGTTTTCTAATGGAGACTTCGGGTGTCAGTTGGAAATATGTTTTAAGCCTTAATGAGTTTTGACGGGTCAGATCAGAAAGCGCCTGGCGCGCAACTGCGCGTATGCGTGTGTGTGTGTGTATGTGCATGCTTGTGTGCCTGCGCATGCCACGCCGAACCTGATGCATTTTTAAACAGAACCAATTACCCCACATAGTGAGTTTTACTGAAACATTTTTATTGTGTAATACCTGTCACGTATAGAGACATCAGCATTCATTAAACTCACAGTCACAGCCAGGTGATATCCAAGGTAATCCAGAACAAAAGGGGAGAGCAACTCAAAATGGATGCTAAATGCAACTGACTCACGAGGGTCAAATATAACCTTTCATATGATAATCACATGCACTCACACAAACTCATAAAGCTCATTTCAGGTGTTTCATAAAAATGTAAAATAAAATAAGAAAGGATACTGGATCAGAGTGTTTTGAAAGGGAGTAGTAGTTTTATGTTTCAAAAAAAGATGTGTTAGAAACAAATGTTACACAACTACACATATGATAGGACTGTTATCATACATGGGCATTTCGAAAAATATGCAACAAATAAACTGCATGTCATGGATGCATAAACACATTAATATATAATATTATTAATAATAATATAATATTAATAATACCCTGGCTGATATACATTGATTCAAATGTATCTGTCTGTTTCTGTCCCTAAAGTTAAGTATCCATAGCCTAAACGTGATACAAGTTATGCCACAAAACATTCAGCAATTATTCATTTTGCATTGGTCAAAATGCAGGGACATCTGAAATGTCTCATTAATATGCATGTGTCGCTATCCCTGCAATTTACAAAGCAACTTATCATTTTGCCCTGCAATAAAAGTGCAGCAGAGGCAACAGATTGCTTTGACACTCCAAGTGGTTTTAGATTTATTGTGCATAATAAACACATGAGCAGGTTTTGAATGAAATCATCCAATGCATCTACATCTAGTTTTACTTTATCTGTAGTGGGTGCATGTATAAACGAATGGCTGAGTAGACGGCGGCACTCCGGCACTCTGATAGATCATAAATCATGTGAATTATAAATCACGGTTTGTTTGGACGTACAGGAGGGGGCTGAGGAGTGAAACTGCTGTCCAGTTTATAAAAGTGTGCATTAATAAGAGGTGCCCTCCTGGGTGGTCGTAAATACAGAAACATGAGGTGGCAGCTGATGATTTGGGTTTGGAGAATCAGATGATGACTGATTCTGTAGAGGGAATGGCTGCTAAAGTTTATTCTACTGGCATCACTTAAAAGGAAAATCTAAAACATTATAGTCTTGGATGCCAAATCAGAATTTGTGACCAGGGACAGCTCTTTCACAAAGCTGTACTCCAGGGAGCCGAGAGAACGACAAGGTGACTTAGTGGACTAGACGACTGTTAAGTCGAGTGTCATTGTATTCTGAGAGTTATAAACTAAACTGTCATATGATGTGTTCAGTGTGGTCATTTCCTTTTAAAAGTCACATTGACAGTCTCTCAGTTTACTATCAGTAGGACAGGATTTGTTCTCTTGTCAATGCAAGTGTCTCACATTTCCATCTTAAAGGTGTAGTCTACGATTCTAATCCAAAACAGTTTTTGTCAAATTCAGTGAATATCTTTTCGCAGTCCGCTAGCTTTCCGTTCTGTGTGTACGCTGAAAAAAACAGTCCAGTGTTCATACACAGCCCTGGCTCTGTAACGGGAAACAAACAGAGCAACTCGGGTAGAGCCGCCAACCCAGGTCGACAAATACCGATGCTTTAGCAGCGTTTCCACTAAACACTTTGGTATAATATGTCACAACTCATGCTCATACACAGGACAAACTAATGCTGTGCGTTACTCATGCGAGTTTGAAGGTGCACTGAAGGTAGGGGTGTATTTGTTTGGCTGTTGAGTTCAAATATCAACAAGCCTTCTCCAGAATCATAGACTACACCTTTAAAGATGGATCTGTTTGCATAATAAGGTAAAAAAAAAAAAAGTGCTTCTTCTTAACTCTGCAACATTTTTTCTGTGCTCTACCGTGGAAATATACAAAACAGCAAGAGAAAATTCACATGTCAAAGAGATTTGGCTTGGTTAATTTAATTCAACCTTCATGACTTTGGTATTTCTTTTAAACTGCAGGAATGTTAGAACCCCTTCATTGAAGCTTGAACTTCACCGTGACATAGTTGTCGTGCTTTGAATTGTGCAGCACTGAATGTAAATAATAACTGTTAAAGATTATCCTGAAAGGGGATAGGAGAGGAACGCAATATCACTGAATGCAGTGGCCTGCAATCAAAGCTCTCTGCAATCAAAGCTCTCTGTGCAACTGAAGAGTTAAAAAGAATGTATTTAGCAGTACTTTGCTAAACAAACCTCCATGTCAATTTATGCCATGTGAAAAAGTAGGACAGCATAATCCTTTAGCACAAACCCAATCTGGGAGATCTGAAGAGTACGTGATTAATTCTTTGGTATTAATCATGTAATTCTTTCATATAAAACAAAGCTTAAGCCTTATTTGCTAAGATATTTGACCTTGGCGGAGAGTTAAGACATTACAGCTTGGATTTAAAATGCATCTAAAGATTAAAAATGATGGTTGACTATTACTGAAGATTATAAACCCAAGGAAAATTGCTTTTTCATTTTGAAACAAAACTGATTTTAGAAGGGAGCTACAGGGTCAGGTGATATATGAGGTGACAACTTGAACTAGGATACAGCATATTTTCTGATGATAGCAAGGTTAGATGGAAGACATGTTGGGGTTTTTTATTTATTTTTTCATAATTTGCCCCCCACATTTCCCCTTTTTTTACCCAAGCATAGAAATTAAAGTAATACCCTTGTAAGAGAAACAAGATTTGTTCTAAATTTATGCTTCACTGCTTGAGGCTACGCGGCACCTCAGACACACAGAGTTTATTTGATCTCTGCTCGTTGAGGGGAAAAAATCCTTTATGACTATCAAATGTGTCTCACTCTTTCCCCGTGAATCTTGTTTACCGATGCTGCCGTGTGTTTATCTGTGAATGAAAATGACTCTGGAGACACCATGCACTCCTTTGCCCCAACAACAACACATATTTCTTTCATTTCATGGTCTTTACAGAGAGTGGGAAAAAAAGTAAAGTGAAAGTACAAGGTCGTTTTCAAAGACATCGGTTTTCATAATTCATGCTGAAGTTAGATGCGGGTCTTCAACTTGAACCAGGGGCCTCGCCAAATGTTTTATTTAAATTCATTGGTCAAACAATTCATATCTGGGGGGGCTTCAATAGGAACTGTTTTCTATGTGTATAACTACAATAATCAAACTAATCATCAAATAAGTAAACAACTTCCCTCAGTACAAGAAACACAAAAGCTTTTGCAGGTTATGAAACAGTCAATAATTTCATTGCTGTTGAACGCCCACACGCTGCACCATACACTCATTGTAACCTGCCTGTGATCAGTCCTATGTTGCATAATCCACACACAACCACACACATTATCCATTTTATATCAATAACATCTTCACTGAAACTTTTATAAAATGGCCGACAGCAGCCCGGCTTTATGAAATGTTCTCATTTATCCATTTCATAATGCTAAAACTTCAATCAACTTTATACATTTTTTTCTCGGATTCCTGCAAATGAATCCTGAATCGATGGGTCCTTAACATTATCATACATTCATTTTTAGTGCGTCAGTAACTACACAAAACAGCCACAATTTCAAGGTTAGGTTAAGAAAACGTCCTGTATCTAAACAATCAATGTAACAAAGTCTAATAAGATACGCCCTGATATGACTGAAACAGAATGTGAAGGTTTATTTATGTGTTTTGAGTATCATACAACATAAGGATTAAGGGAGAATGGCGAAAAAAATGTATCACTTTAATTTGAAGATGCATTTGGTTTTATTTGCCTTGATTCAAGTGTGACCTTCGGTCTGGTGTACAGTCAGCATAAGCATATAAAATTATTATCAGGTTAGGGTAGTAAAGGATGCTTCTTTTTCTTATTATTCGGATTGAAGATTAAATAACTGCATCTTAGCATGAAGATGTTAAATTTAGTTTGGCATTCAGCTGATGAGTTTGATAATGACAGGGATAAGGATAAACCATAGAATATCGTCATTATGATGATGTTCCTCCATCTCTTAGGGAGTCAGCACTGTAAACAGCAGGATTAAAGATTATGTTAGCTGGTAATGGGGCTCCGCTTCAAGATATCACTGTGTAACGTCGCTTAACCATTGCCAACTTTCCATTCAGATAATAGAACCTTGTTTTTGTTTAAATTAAAGTTATTCCTGGAATTTCTGCTGATTGTAACTTAAGCTCTCAAAGTGTCGTTTCTCTCAGATGCTGGGGGTTGACTTTGAAGGATGGGGCATTTGCGGTGTAAAAAAGCAGGGCCTGGCCTCTGAAGCAGATGAGCCCAGGGGACAGCTCGACACGACATGCACAAACAACTTGTGCTGACCTTGGGGCTCTGGGCAAAAGGCCTTTAAGGTGTATGCAAAAGCCGTGCAGACAGCTCAAAAAGAAGGGTCTGCTTTTGAAGTGAAGTGTGTGAGTGTGTGTGTGTTTGTTAGCGTGTGTGTGTGTGTGTGTGTGTGTGGAGGGGTGGGGGGGGGAGGCAGCGTGCATTTTTCAAAAGCAACCAAGGATACCCATAGGCCTGAATTCTGTGAAGCTCTTTGATATGGGCATCTCAGAGTGTTTATAATTACAAACAAACCCGATCATGATTAAAACATTGCTACAGAGCACAGAGGTGGCCAGGGAGAACTGATCTGACCCAGTGTGTACATGTGTGTGTGTTTGTGTGTGCCTACGGTGCATGTGTATGAGCGCGAGCTTGGCATCGCAGCAGCAACAGGGGTGGCCTTAAATCTCACGTTGACATCATCAACTGTCGCCAACGTGAAGGCGAGCCATAACGACACGCGATCAGCATGTCACACCTGGAGGGCTGACAGCCAACAGCGCTCGTGTCTCCCAGCATGTATATTGTGTGTGTGTGTGTGTGTGTCTGCATCTGAGTGTGTTTTCATCATGGCCACGTTTCAAATAGAGCATGTTTCAAAGGGAAGACTAATCCTCAGAAATGAGGCATGAGATCAATATTCCCATGTTTAATTGGATGCCGACTGATTTGGTTCAGAAATAGTCGGCACGACATCCCTCTGTCATGGCAATATAGGCGCACATGTCTGCCAATTTGACTCTTGAGGAAAGCGTGTAAGAAAAAGGGAGACAGACAGACGGACAGACAGACGGAGAAAGTAAAAAGAGTGGAATTGGGACTTGACTTCAAAGTGTTAGGACGTTATGATTGCTCCAGCCATTTAAGGAGTGGTTGGGGAAAGAGGAAAACCTCAGGGGGTCGTCCCATCATCATATGCCCCACTTGCCGCTGTGATTTGGTGATTTTTGTCCGGAAGCCATGTTTTGAGAGGAGCAAGAGGGAGTTTGGAAGAAGGGGGGAGGAAGGAGGGGAGTGGAGGGGAAGGGGGTTGAAGGGGCTGAAGAGAAAAGAGGGGAGGAAGACAAGGACAGAAGGAAAGAAGGAGTCAGGAAAAAAAAAAATGGGTGGGTGGGGAGGAGTGTCCGGGACCACTGTCAAATGGTTGAGGTGTTACCATGGCGACAGTAATGAAGGGTCTCAGGACACCCTGGGGGGATGGAGGAGGAGGGGCCTGGGCGGTGGTGGAGGAGGGAAAAGGAGAGTGATGGTGAAGAGGATGGGGGGGGTCAGAAATTCAAAGCTGGAGAGGGAGAAAAAGGCCTGCAGGCTTTTTATTTATTTTTTTTTTCTTTTACGCTCAGACAAACTGACTATGTTGACACACATTATACTACAATGCTGTCATGGAAATGTACTCCACGATGTGTTGTTAACATTCACACATCATATAATTCTGTATAAACTGTTCAGAAAAAGCACAACTCTGATACGCTTGCAGGGTTGTCTTTATTGCATTTGCCACAGCAAACTTAATAAAATCTACTGAATACGTGGAAGTGTTATTTTGAGTAAAAAGTAATCATAAATGTGTATGTACATGTCAATATGTTTGAAGTAAAACTGGATGAAGTCTTAGTTTATATAATTTTTTTTTCCCGTATGTGTAAAAAACATTAGAGGTAAAAGACAACAAAGCGGCACAATTTCCACCTGCAAAAAGTAAATAAATACAATTTTTGCCTTTTAACTTTTCAACAGTGCCTCTTTCCATCATAGCCAGCTCCCATGAATGGCCTCACACATCATTTTTAATAGCCAACCACCATTAGTGCAGCTTTACTTGTTGCAATTAAGACTATATTTTCAGGAACCCACTATCTTCCCCTCCACCAGCATGTAATTTCACGCCCTCCTCCTGTTCTCACACCTGTTCCTATTATATTCTTACTTTGTTTTCAAGGCCCTGACCTTTGCACACTTCACTACTGTTTGCTTGTAATTTTGGATTCAAACTGATTCTACTTTCACATTAATCATCGGTTGTTGACTAAAATCCCTAAAATCTAAAAGTACTTTTATATGGTAAACAACTGTATGACCAATTAACAACTATATTTGTTTTATCTTCAAAAAAGTTTAATTGTGTTTCACAAGTTGTTAGCTGTGATTTCATATAATAGAAGTCTACATTTTAACAACTCAACTCAAAATAAAATGTGTTCTTGCATAAAGCATTATTACAATAGGTGTGTTGTCCTAACAGAACACAGGTATGTTTACATGACCGCTCTTTTTCAGTGCTTGCATGTATAGGCATACAGCAGAAAATATACAGTACAAACAAAATCACACAGGCTACATTATCAAGCTTAGCAAGAAGCAGATCTTAAACAGAATCAGATACAGTATGTTCAGTGTGTTAATTATGCATGGAAACTGTCTATCGGTTCCATGAACTCTGGCTCGGGAGTTAAATGGGCCGTGGTCCTGCTGCTGGTGAGTTCCCACATGTCAAGAGCAGTAATATGTTTTAATGAGCCTGCTTCTCAGGGTGAGAGACTAAACTTCTAATTTTGGCGTGGGCTGAAACAGATGAAGAACCTCTGGTTTAAAATGAGCAATCCAGGGTGGCCCTCAAATTAAATTTACAAGAAGCACATGTCTGGAAAACTTGACCCTTTGTTAATATACTGTATTGTTAAAATACTATGTATGGTTTGTTTGTTAGATCAGCCAGCGCACAGTTAAGCTGCAATTTAACAGCCACTGTTACTTTACCATGTGGTTTGTCATTGTGGCAAGCATCTTTTTTTAATTTCATCTATTGATCACTTGATATAGTAAATAAAATTATATAAAACGCCTTCCTTTGTTAGTGATGATTCAACAGAGTAGAACAGATAGACTAACTAAGCTCAGGTTCAAGATAGACATTTTGAATGAATGCATACAACTCTGATTTATAATTTACACTTTCAACTGCAACAAACTTTTGATCAGCTTGCCTGTGGAGAGAGATTAAACCCTCTAGCGTGCAAACATTACATCTAATGATTAGTAATGTGCTCAAGTATTTCTGTCCAGAAGGTAAATCTTACAAACAGATGTTAAAAAACATATCTTTTCTTCTGAAAAAAAAAAAACATGCAGATGCAACGACATGTATTTTTATTTTATATACTGTAATCAGATGTGCCTTTAATGCTGTCTGTAAAGCTGTCTAAGAGCCAATAATCTTGCCCTGGAGGTGATCTTTAGCTGAACTTGAGCTGATCTCACTGTGTGGTCCCAGTAAAAGTCTCAACAGATCCACGAGGCTCTCTGCAGCCTGAGATCCCTCATCGCTCATCGATAGAGTGATCAATACGTGGACATGTGGGTATTGACTAGGGTAATGACGATAGCAGCACAACCGCACAGCCCCACACACACACCAGCATGTACAGTCACACACACATATGGAAATACAGTATGTACACACACACATACACATACCTCAGGCTGGCTCACACAAATACGCACACATGCAGTCTCACCAAACTGATCTCAGAAGGCAACTTGGGAGCAGAGATGGATTTAAGCTGAATGAAGGTACTTAGTGTGTGTGTGTTTGTCTGTCGGAACAAGTGTGTATGAACTGTGCATGTGCAGGTACAGTATGTGCGCTTGTCCATGTGTGTGTGTGTGTCATAACAAATAAACAGCGCTGCTCTTGTCAATGGTTATTATGGACTTTCCAAGGCACCGCTTTACTTGCTCTATAGTGACCCTGACATGGCAGTGAGTGACATTCATCGACTAGCTGACCCAGACTGACTCAGACCATAAGACAGACAATTTGACTCCATCAGTCGCTTTTTTCCTGCTCTGATTTACTTCCATTGCAATTGTGACAATAGAATCTCCCAAACAGAAAAAATAAATCTCTGCTTTTTAAGAGTCCATTTAAAACACTTGGCTTCGACAATGAGTTTGACTAAAAAATAGGTCACGGGTCTGTTTTTGGCAGGTCCCGCACTGGACAAAAGAAGCAATATATTTTAATGAGCCCCAGCCCCGTGATAAAAGATTAAATTACTCATTTGTGTTCTGAAAAAAAGTTTAGAGAGCTCTGCTCAGACTTGGGTCAAATAGGATTGAGTTTCAGAGCGTTGTTTTATCCTACTTGGAGCACGGCACTAAGAAGACCGAAGCGTCTGGCACTATCTGGTGAGAAGGTATACTCTTCTCCTTCAGCATTGGAATTGAATTAAACAGTTAGCCAAACTCTTTCTTCAGCACTCCTCGAAGGAACAAGGTTTTGTTGTGACTGGCGAGACTTTAATGAAGAAAAGGAATCCAAATCACTTTTCCATTCAGGTTTTAAAAAAGCTCTATAAATGATTTGAAAACAGCATTTTACCTAGCTGTGACAATCTGATTTTGAGGAAAAATAAAGATATACAGAAGACCTGGCAAAATCAAACATATTTGTAAGGTGCAAAAGGTGTGCATTAATCACCAATCAGAAAATGCCCTCACAGAAAAGAGGAGGGCACCTTAATTCATTAAAATAATCTCAGCATGTCTTGATGTTGGTTTGAGCCGTGACACACATCAAGGCATTGTTCAGGGAGGCCCAATAAAAGCAACACTGACTTAACAGGCAATTGTGTCTGTCTTGCTGCGAGCGCACTCTTAGTCACGGACAGTGAGTTTATTGGGCGGATCAGTGTCAGGAGCACATGCACACACACACACACGCACAACCACACACACACATACACCGGCTTTAATAAGCCCACACTTTAATTTAGGCCCCGTCACTACAATGAGGCTTCCAACATCAGACAGCAAATTGTTCTTGTTCAATGAAAAAAAAACATCCTGTCTTCTTGTCTGGAAAGAAGGACTGGCGGACAAAACAAAAGGAGGGGGAGTGAGGGAGGGGGGAGACAGTGAGTGTGCAGCCATGTGTGTGTGCATGAGGGCATGGATTTGTGTGTGTGTGTGTGCATGCCTGTCTACAGTGTGTGTAGACAGAGCAGGGACAGGGAGCTGTGTGTGCATCCACTACCTTGCACACCTGGTGCTTCTACATATTTATGTAGGCATGTGTGCTTATGCATATGCGTGTACTTGTGCATGTGCATGATTCAAACTATCAGGCGGGTGTGTAAGAGTACTCCAGGCAGGAGTGTGTGTGTGTGTGTGTGTGTGTGTGTGTGG
>NTHP01000085.1:1170037-1184561 GCA_003416845.1 Oplegnathus fasciatus | reverse complement strand
TCTCTACAGCCTCTTGAATATGTTCAGTTAAATAAGCCGATTGTTCTTTAAAAGCTTAATCAAACCCTAATTAGCATAGCTGTAATTGCACTTGCCTCGTGGCTGTGGCCCATTGACATGGATTCCCATGTTAATTATTGTAATTGCCTCACTAATGCTATGAATACTTCAAAGTTATGCAAATTGTGATGATGAGTAATCCACCAAGTGTTTGAAATGGCTGTCATTATACACACATGCACACACACACGCCGTGGACAAGCTGATTGTGAATTGTTGGATATGTTTCTTTCTGTGAGTAACACTCACATCGACACACAGGTGAAGATATAACACACACACAAACACACACATTCATCCACAGTTGCAGAACACAAGTACACTAACGCACACAAGTTAATACAAAGGGACACACACAGGCACTAACATTAACTAACATCCCCCCACCCACACACAATCCAACTCTCAGATCAAAGTGTTAAATCATAAAGATGAGAAGCTCTCAAAGAGTCTAACACTTCAAGCAGGGTGGTGGTTGTATTAATACAAAGAATTAATGAGGGCGCACAAATACACTCGCCCTCTCACTCACACACACACACACACACACACACACTCAGACACACTCTCCATGGCAAAGACGCAGCATGTCGGACTATTCTATGGACTAATTACCCTTGGTTCATCTCTCTCATCTCTCTTACTCACTCACTCACTCCCTCACACACACACACACACACATCAATGAAGGCCTGTTGACTGCTGTAATCCCATGCTAATACTCCAGGGAGTCAAATCAATGTGACCCCACAGTCTTTGTGCATAAAGCAGCGCTATAATGAGGTTGGTGTTGGAACGCGTATGCACACACACACACACACACACACATACACACACACAGTTGTTTTTGTATAAAGGTTGATCTCTCTCTCTCGAAGTGAAGATTCATGACTCAGTAAATGACGTGTCTCTATAAAAGTGTGTGTTCACGCGGTGCAAAGGGAAAAAGTCTATTTGCAAAATATAACAAATGTCAGTGTGAAGCTGCAGGCATAGTGTCTGAGCATCAAAGACAGACATTAACGTACCTATTTAGGGAGGTAGGGGTTGGAGGGGGGAAACTGTGATCAAAGATTTTATTTTGAACGTTCTGAGATAACATAAGCTGCATTTGACTTAATGCAAGATCAGTATTGCATAGGAAAATATTTAGTGGAGGCCACTCACCCACCTGCCCAGACACCATCTCCATCATGTCCAATAGTTACATTAGCTCTCTTTAATAGCCAACATCAAAGATTTTTAATTCATACTTGCTCAACAAACAAACAAAGTTCAATAGAAAAGTTGTAGAGGGAATAAAAATGTAAAGGGTCAAGTGGCAAACATTTCTTCACATAATAGACAGTGTAGGCTATTTCTGTTTAAAATGTATTCCTATTTAAACTGAAATGCATACGCTATACAATCATAAAAGCTCCATTTTATATTTATTCAAGTTCAAATGTGCTTTTATTCACATGTGCTTTTAATAAGTACGCATTCAACTGGGCCAAGTATAGCCACGCATATTTGCATAATGTGTTCTGTACACTGCTGTAGCCGCTTGGGCACTTGCAAGCGCAATAACCCAGACATGTTCAGAATGAATGGTTAAATTAGGGACCGAAAGGCAAGGCGTTTGATTCCTACCCTTGTATGCATAAATTAAACTGGTGAGAGGAGAGTTTGTGCCTATAATCACATCACCAGATTTCTTACACAGTTTCCCTAATCAACTGAGATAGCCTCTCTGTCTTTAACGCAAATGGAAAATCAGTATTGAAACGCCACAATCCTCTGCTCAAATATGACTTGCTGCCACCACATTCAGGAACTTCTCATACTGACAGGGAAGTGTTTACTTTATAGTCTATCTTTATAGTTACTTAGCATTATTTTTTAGAATATTGGAGGTGAAAAATACACAGCGAAAGCGCTTCTTTATCACTGTGCTTCACGCCATCTTGGTGATTCCCCAATCTTGTGTGCTAACCTACTGTCATTATTATACGGTGCTCTGAATAACAGCAGCAGCGAAAAATGGTCACTGGGGTGTTGATGGGGACAGCAAAGAAACAGGGCACGCACATATATCCACCGCACACACAATCATATACATACATAGACACATGCATCACCCACCCACACACTCATACACACACACTCACACACACACACACACACACAGTGACACAGTCCACACGGACAGCTCCCAGGAGAGTGCCACTACAACTTCCACCACTTTATTATTGGTCAATTTGGAGGCTTCTTTCACAGGGGTGACATGGCTTAGGAGATGTCACAGCCCAACCAATCAATACCACTCTGAAAGCTCAGGACCCGCAGCCGGTGTGTGTGGTTGTGCGTGTATGTGTGCGCGCGTATGTGTGTATATGTGTGTGAGTTGCTGAAAGCTGCAGCAGCTGCGGCTGGACTCTACCCTTCTGACCTGTTTACCGGACAGTAATTACATGGGAAGAGACGTCCGTCCAGCTCCTGCTGACCAGCTCCACTAATGAAGTAAAACACAGACAGATAGGCAAACATAAGGGCTGACAGGAAGACAGGATAGACAGAGAGAGACAGATACATGGATAGATACATAGATAGATAGTATCTGTGTCCTTGTGCTACTGATGCTGTGTATTTATTTGTTTGTTTGCATATGTGTATGCCTGCCTGTGTGCATGTGTGTTCGTGTACGTCCTGCGCATACCTATATGCGCGTTGTTTTTGCCGTTGCCTGTGGCAGGATAGGCCTGACTAGCGGATGAACAAGCCTCACAGCGTGTAAGCAATCCCAGGCGCGAGTTTCCCTGACAAACCTATTGATTCTATGGATTTCCACCCAAAGTTGTGATAATGATACATCATGGGCGGATTCGGCAGGACAGACTGCTGGGGGAAGAGGTGGCAAAGCAATTTGCAGCTGTAAAGACTAAGGGGGGACTCTGATTACTAATACCCCCAATGAAACAAAAAGAGAAGGAGAAATATATCCCTCCATCTCTCTGTCCATCCCTCTATCCCTCTCTCCTTGGGTGTCTTGTTTCCTGGTGTGTCGATATGGATGTATGAATTTGTTACAGATGGATCCGGCACAATGGATTGGCTTTGCTGCTTTGTTAAGGATAAGGGGTGCGCAGGCATCATAGACTTTGCTGTGTTTAGCATGTGAGCAGCAAGAATGGAGCTCATAGATAAAGCCATGGTACGTATGTGTGCCTTTTTTTCTTTTCCAGGCTCAAAGCATCTTATCTTAGCGGCTGAATCCTGAGGTGTTTTGTAATATTAAAACTATCTTTCACGTTCTGGCTGAAAGGTGTTTTAAATAAATGTATGAGTTCGTCTTTTCACACTGCACTGCTGTACAGTACCGTACATCAGCTGTAAGATTTAACAGCACATACTTTTATGAGTTGTAGAGTCCAGAGTGATGCAACACGTGCAGTGTAGCAAAGCACACTCCTTTAGGACATTAGGATGAGGGTTTCCAGGTATTACACAAAGTGAGCTCCAAGTTAGAGGTCCATGTCATGTATCTTATGTTTGTATCTCAGTGGGCTGGCATGTATGAAACACAGGCGGTAGTGCTGCAGCGAGGGCAGGTTATTTCGAGTTTATAATGTAATTCGGAGAAAAACCTTACAGTATGGAACATAATCCCCACGAGTGAAAGTATACCCGAATGACTTTTAATTCAGAGTTCCTGAACAAAAATAACTATCTTTTAAGCCTCTTAAAAATGCTGAAAAATTAGATTTGTGATGCGCCGGTGCAAAAACACAAGTCTGCATGAAAGGCAATAATTTATGGCCCATATTTCACTCTGATTAAAAACCTAAGCAGCGATTATAGTGACTACTCAGCAATCTTCTCTGACATCAAGGCATGTTTTTTCCTCATTCTAATCCACTACATTATAATTATTCAGTCATTTCAACTTTCATAGGGGAAAAATAATCATCTTTTGGTTATGCAAATGATTGGGCCGCTGAAAAGGCCCTCCTTGGCAGATGGCTGGTATTTAAAATGGGGTATGTGGTCATTTGGGTATTTCTGTCATGAGATAGATCTTTGATTTAATGAAATAGGGGCTTAGGCTCATTCTGAAGAATATACAATACAATTACTTTATAACCACCATCTCTGATTATAGTAAGTACGTATATTGTTTCTGTGTGTTTGTGTGTGTGCAACCATGTGGCTGTAACGTTCTCGTATGTGTGAACACTTCAGCTCTGCTGCATTTCACTCAACACTTGGTGACCCACATATGCATGCTTAATCACAATTTGCTTAGTATCTGATTGCAATTATTGATGTACCTTGTTTCTCATTAATCCTAAATTACTTCTGCAGTGTCATCTGCAATTTACTGCAAAACTGATTGTATAGAAGGGTTGCTAACTGCAACACAGCAGTTATATCTTTCAAAATGTCCTCAACAGACCACAACATTTTAATTTTCCTCCCAACTTATGAAACTAAATGGTTATGGACATTAAACTAAAGGTGTGTTAGATTTCTGTATGGTACAAATTGACCAGCTTTTTAGTATCTGTCTGATATATAGATACTCCTGTCTAGCTGGTTTTCCACTCTTTTATTCATTCCTCAGTCATAAAAGAACACGCAGTCTCCAGCCCCTTTGTCTTTAAAGGAGAGTGTCTAGCTGCCAGTTGGGTATCCAATCCCCAGCCGTTACGGCCAAATCAGGATAATAACACCTCCCTTTAAACCAAATGACCGCAGCGTGGGACTGCCAGCTAAAATTAATTCCACCTCTGACCAGAGGCGAGAATACCCCACTGCTTAACCCCCTCTACACACTCACACACCCACAAACACACACTTAAGCTCTCACACACACAAACACACACACTTCAGCGCTTACACGCACACGCTGGCTGATGCATGCATGCACACAAGCACACACACTGAATATGGAGTAGTCCTTATTTGCTCTTGCTGCTCACTATTCAGTCTTGATCACAAGCCTGTCAACAGACACCAAACTGCAGCATTTGGCCAAACTATTGTGCAAAGCATTAAGCAAAGCATTTTCTTCTTCCTCCTATCTGCCCCTGTAATCTAACACTGAACTCTGAAATTACAAAATAACTGCTTCCGCAAAAAGTTACAAATTGCATGCAAATTAGGGAGACAAGCTAAATTTGGTCCTCTTCTATCTTTAAAGACAAACATCAAATGATCAAGACGAGTTGCAAAAAAGGAGTTTGACATCTCAGGCCTTGATTTGCCTTTAAATAGACTGTTTGACTGTTTCACAGTGACACAACTTCACCAGCAGGGAAACTTTTAATTGTCCTAAAACTTATACATTTGACAACTATTTATACAACGCAGTATTCTGTCAGGAGGTACACTGCTGCTGCTCAGCACATAGCCTGTTAAAATGTGTAAGTTTTGAATGGAACACTTGATACCACAGCATTAGCTCCCCTCTCCAGCAATATTGATTTACAACATCGATATAGGCTGGCTCCCTCTTAATACATTTAAACTCTAAAAACAGCAATATGTCACAGCTACTTGACTGCGATTCTTCAAAATAAACACTATGTTCTAAAAACACGGCATGATGCGTGTCTGTTAAGACCCTTGGGTTTTGTTTTATTCTGGCTGGTTGTTAAGTGACCTTTTGTTAACTCATATTTAAGTGACATTCGCTCTCCTTTCTCAGGGCACACTTTGTCTTTGTTACCCAGGGTTGCGACTATTCAAATTTCCATGTTCTTCATGCTTCACACAATCATTGAACCAATAGAGGCTCTGCCTTCTGCGGCCTTTAAGGTGTTTATGCGCAGACAGAGGTAGCAAATGATCAAGATTCATTGCTGTTCATTTGTCTTCACAAAACCAGAGGAAAGAAGTCCAGCTGCTGCCAAATTTGACTCAGGGTTCAGTGATTTTCTGATGAAGATATAGAGGATGTGAGTGGTGTGAGGTGATTTTTAAGATTCGAACTTGTTTTACATACACAGCTCTATGTATAATTAGATGCAGGAAACAGCAAATTGAAGGATTACACTTTATGTTGTGTAAGAGCATGACTCGAAACTAAGGGTGATGGTTATCTCAGTCAGGTTGTGAGCATGCGCGCGTGTTTGTGTGAGAACATAGATGTGTGCCCCCCGTGTGTGTATGTGTTGTTTCTAGGGCAAGTCTAAACTCTGTCATGTTGATTAGCTGTAGGTGTTAACACACAAGATACTGCCTCATCTCATTCTCTTCCTGACTGATCAATGTCACTCTCTGTCTCGCTTCCTTTTTCTCTTCATCACTCCCTCCACTCTCTCTTTGTCTCTCCAGTTTGCATTTGATACATTAAGCCATTCTTTTAATTTTTCACTCAAAAAATGTGTTACTCAAAATACATTTTCTGAGTGACTCAAACCATGAAAAAGGAAAAAGTATGCTGTATGTATGTATAAATATTTCTGGGCACAGTTTTGTGATGAGATTTCAGCTTGTTGCTAATTGTTCCTTTTCAGCTGCCAGAGGGTTGTAACCATGCAGGCATCAACAGATTGTAGGCTCTCAGCTGCCAGCCTCCCACCAACTGCCTTTGTGCCTCTGCCACTTGACATCTCCATTCGCTGTGTGTGATGATGTAAATAATTACACTCAATTAGCACTTAATTAACAATGCTGAAACAAAAGGACAAGTCCCTGGGCACAGCTCGTCTCCTCTCTCGATCTATCTGTACATTGCTCTCTCTCTCTCTCTCTCTCTCTCTCTCTCTCTCTCTCTCCACACACACATCAGGGAAAACAAAACATGTCAGCTTTTGACAATGTGCCATCTGTCCTCGAGCCAACAGATAGGCTTAGACACACGCACACACAGATACAGCCCCTCAGCGCCCATAAGACATGCAGAAACACTAATCGGGTCCTTAGGCGAACATAATTACAGCTTGCCATGTTAATTACCTAACAATTAGCAGCCGTCTCTTCCAAGGGGCAATCAATGAATTAGCTTGTGATTCCATGTTGAGTTGCCAGAAGAGCCCTCCCATTCACGCTCTCCTCACTTCTCCCACTTATTCTTTGACACTTTTTTCTGCGCACACACACACATACTGTACATGTCTGATACGTATAGAATAAGCACCTACATGGCACACAGAATAGGAATTAATTCACACTTCTCCCAATTAGCTTATTTTATATCCCAAGGTGGACTGTAAAACCGTTTTGCACCTTCAGTAAGCAAAGTGGTCAAGAATTTCATTTCTCCTTCTCTATATGCACCTAATGCCTGAGGGCAGCAGTTTAAAATTCAATGTAAAATAGGCTGAGGGAAAAAAAAACATTAAAAAATAATCACAATAGAGGAAATTGAACAAATTGGGTGTCTTGTATTGCTCTTTGTCTTTGTAATTCCCGCTCGTTATCAAATGAATAATGAGAAAATTTTGCTGCTGTGATGCCAAATATGAATCTTAATGCCAATTTTGATTGGAAACAAATTGGTGAAGCAGGTGCAGTCCTGAGACTAATGATCAATAAAAAAAACCTCATATTTCATCATTTTTTAGAGGGCCCAAAAAGCTATCAGTATGAAAAATGTGCACCCTTTACCAGAGAAATCATCCATCACTGCTCCTATTGAATTTCCCATATTAAAACTCCAATATGGAAGTCATATAGGCTGATAACACAATCAGATTGAAAATTGAGAAAAATTCACCTCCTGCCGATAAATGTATATCACGGATTAGTGCACTTGGATGGTTGCTTCCTCAGGAAAAAAAAAACTGAATCTGTTGGTGAACAAACCTTATGCTTCCTCTTGTTGCACTCAAGCCAAGTCGAGCTGTAACATTACAACTAAAACACTCGCAACGCACCACCAAGCTCAT
Source organism: Oplegnathus fasciatus (assembly GCA_003416845.1). Lineage (NCBI taxonomy): Eukaryota > Metazoa > Chordata > Actinopteri > Centrarchiformes > Oplegnathidae > Oplegnathus > Oplegnathus fasciatus. The sequence continues at coordinate 1,176,627 of NTHP01000085.1, read as the reverse complement.
ATATATGTGTGCAAACCAACAGCACATTTATACAACCTTGCATTATTTGATGTATATAATTGAATTGCGCCTCTTTCTCTCGCCCTTATAGAAATTTTTATTCCTCTCATTACTCTTCATATTGCAGTGGATATTACTGTGGATATTAGAGCAGTACAGACTGGCCTTTAGCTTCTTTTATTACTGAAATCTGAGGCTGGCCACATGCGTAGGTAATTCATTCATCCTGATTGCTTTGTGTTATATTTATATGTCAGTACAATATGCCTCTGCCTGCCTGCTGTGGCAGCTGCTGGTGACATATTATACACCATGAAATCAAGAGATGAGTGGCATATATACTTATTTATACACATCCTGCTAAGTAACATAATTAGACAACAGTCCAAAATGGATACACATTCTCTCTCTCTCTCTCTCTCTCTCTCTCTCTCTCTCTCTATTTCAGCATCAACATCACAGACCACAGTGGCCATGCTAGTCCAAGCCACAGACAGCTCTCTAATAGGCCCGGCTGTCTCCTTCTTAATTTGCTGAAATTGCAAAATCAATAGGTGTAGTCGTAGCCGCCCGCTCCCTGTTTTAGTGGGAAAAGATAAAGTCTATGGGAAGGCAATCTTCACTTTCAATTTGCTCCCTGTTCAGCATCGAGGCCGAAGTGCTTATCACTTTACTTAAAGAGACCGTATGCCTGTCTCATGGTGGGTACTACTGGTGGACAAGGGTTTCCATTCAGTGTACTGGGAAGCTTGGAAAACTCACTCACGCATATACATACGTCATTTTTCTAATCTGTAGTACAGCCCACATAATATCAGCATTATTAATTACTGTCTGCTATCCAAGCTTGCTTCATTTTCTAAACTGGACCAAAGATACTTGATTTGGAAGTAAAATAATTCTGTCCTCTTCTGCTTTTGTCTCATTTATCTTGTCAGGAGATTTTGGATTTGTGGATTAAAACTTCTTCTTTCCTATCAATATAACTGCCCCACCTACAGCTATTACTCTCTGGATGTGAAAACTTTAATGCTTAGTGTCTCGAGACTCTTCTGAACTCAGGAGGGGGTGGGTCTTCTAATTCCAAGCTCACAGGGATTATGTGACAACATCTTGGCTAAATCCTTTGCTGTAGGATCTGTGTGTCGCTATGTGTCACTGGAATTGTAGTTTTCCATAAGAGAGCAATCCCAAAATTCAGAGGCACAGTCACTACCTGCACATCTGGGCTGGTGCAAAATGGTTGACTGTTTTTGTGCATGTCTGTACATTAGAGTACATGCATGTGTTTGTAGATATGGCTGTGTGGATACATACGTGGGAATGCACATTTTCAAGAGTGTGTAGATGGTGTGTATTTGTCTATGTGTGTTTTGAGATATGTGTGCTCTAAGCAGCTCTGGTCTGTAGGATCTTTTGTCTCAGCGAGCCTGGTCGTCCTTTCCTAATCTCCCCTTGATGCTGCTTTTACCCATAATCCTTTCTTTCATTAACTGCCCTCCTTGTACAGCGCCACCTTTATTGCAGTCTTTCACTTTCTAATTGCAAAGAGACAAGAGCAGGGGGAGGTGAGCGTGTGTGTTATGTAGAGAGAGGCTGGGTGGGTGGTGGATGCATTCAGAGCATCTGCATAAGAAGTTGTGTTTGTGGAGGTCAGACCATAATCGAGGGGAAAGGGAAGGACAGAGGGTGTGGGCGGGGTTGGCTTTGTGGTTGATTGCAGAAATAATTTCACATGTTGTAGAAAAGGGCTTAAAGAAAAAATTTTAATCTGGATATTAAGAACATTATATGTCCGAGTTAAGGGGGTCATCGCTGTGGCTGCTCTTGGCAGGAAATCCATAGAAATTAGAAACAGGATTTTGATGATGAAGATGAGACAGAAAGAGAGAGGGAGGGTGAGCGGGGAGAGCAGTTAATGTGTGTACTTGTAGTACCTCCATTATAAGTACAATCGTACCAATTCATGGAATTTTCTAATTACTTTGCGACTTCAAAACATTTTTCAAATCGTCCCACATTATAATACAATAAGCAGATTTACCGGAAGAGAGGAGGAGAGACAGACAGAGAGAGAAAGAACAGCTACGAGAGAGAAGAGGGGAGGGAATAGGAAATGTTTCCAAAACATCCACTGGTGGGTTGCATTTTAAAAATGTTGTTTTTGTGTTGTTAGCACGAAGCAAAAAGAAAGAGGGAGGGTGGAAGGGAGAAAGGGGGAGGGAGGGGAATAAGAGAGGGGAGAGGTTCAATTTTGAAAACACTCGTACTGATGCATATTTATGGCCGTGCGTCATAAATGCACTTTATGATAAGGCAAATAATTCACACAGCGCATCACAGACATCACTTTAACATATTCTATAAGCAGAGTTAAAGACCGCCTTGTTTGCCGTTTCCTATTTCACAATAACCCCTCCAACAATAGCCCCCCTCTCTCCGTCCTCCCCACCTGCTCCCCCCCGAGCCTGTCTCTCTCTTCCACCAATGAACGGCGGCCTCAGTGAGGCCCTATACTTGGTTACACACTGGCCCCTATTGGCAGTCTTGCCACTTAGACAAATCCTAAAGTGATGCATGCAAATGGGCAGAATTGCATCTCTACAAATGGTCAAGCTATTTTTATTTGTATTTTCTAGATTAAAATGAGCTGTCCTGAAATGTACTAATGTCACATGATGTTAGTTTTATTGAGTTATGATTTTTTTTAGAAATAATTAAATTCAAAGACAGGATAAAAAGAAAGGAAATGCCATAAATGGTCTGAAAAAAAATGACACATAGATTCTTAAATTTACAGTATATGCAATCAAACTGTGCATTTATCTCATTTACAAGTATTTAAAAATCTGTCTGAAATGATGGAATAGTTTTCATATTGATTTTTTTTTTTCTCATACTGTCATTTTCTCTTTTTTTCACCCAGACATAAATATTTGTTCAGGTCTGAGGGAATGAATATCACTGTCAGAAACATGGAAATTGATCTCAACAGTAATATCCCTCAATTAATGTTTGGGAGTTCTCTTTTTCCAGGAAGGAACGGTGCGTCAGTACATTTCTGCAGCTAAATACATGATTATACTTAAGCCCCTGTAGTTAGGTGTGCCCAATTTCCACACACTAACACAGAAGGAACACAAGGTCACACACTGAGAGAGTCAGAGAGAAATGGGCAGAAATGGAGGACAGAGTGAGGGACGAAGAAAATGAAGACACAGAGAAGGTGTAGCATGACCACATTTTTGTTACACTGCTCTAAAAGACGTTCTAGAGACTGGGAAAAAGCCATTTTACAAACTGGATAACGGATAACCTCCGTGCAGCCTATGTCAGTCAGAATGTGTCAAAGATGAAAAGGGATCACGAAATGGAAAACTTGTTCTCTTTTCTTCTAAGTGATGGACTCATATTAGCATACACCCTAAACTTCCAGTTTTAGAGAGGTGCCCATGAAAAGAAGCAAGACTTCTTGAAAAATATCTGAGATTTTACAAATTATGTAACTACATAGAGAAATAAAATGCCACTATTTTGATAATTAATTGTTTTAGTCCTTTTTAAAGCAAAAATAAAATGAAAAAAAATGCCAAATATTCTCTGTTTCAGCCTCTCAAGTGAGAGGATTTGCTGCTTTTCTTCCTCATATGTCATTGTAAATTGATATCTTTGTATTTGACAAGACATTTGAAGACACCACCTTGGGCTCTGGGAAGTCGCAGTGTTTTTTTTTTCACAATTGTTTGACATTTCATAAGTGATCGTACGTTGCAGCTTTAAACTTAAATTGCAGGGGTGAGCAGTATGCCAGCATATAGTGTAATACGATAAAAATGTGTCAACTGTCGCACATTTTGTTTATATTTAAAGGATTTTTGCATCAGTGTGATGAAGCACCTTAATTTCCCATGCATTTAACTTGCTGGATTAGACAAAAACAAAAATTCCCGTCGAGCTATTTAATCTCTGAATGGTTTCTCAGTTGAATTTCCAGAAAATATACTATCATCACAATATAGATATATCAATATCATTATATGAAATTATATATACTGTGATAAGATTGTATCTATATCGCCCATTCTGGTAAAATAGTCACAGGTGTCTACATTTACATGAAGAAGAACATAGCTGCGTAACCTTTTTCTTTAATTTTTTTCCAAAATGCTGAAGTTAAAAGAGCGGAAGAGATTTCATAATTATTCTGTATCGTAAAAGCAATCCTATTCGTTCCACAAAATACCTTTTTCTGGTTTTGTACTGTTTTCACAAGACTTTGTGGACTTAAAAATACATCTTTTAATTTTTTTTTGCTCAGTACTCCCACGATGATCTAAAAAAGATCCAGAGCAATTGCTTAGTCCAAGTTTTCATTTTAGACATCTGTTATGAAACTGTTCATGCATTACAATAAAGAATTCTGACTGTGGCATTGAAAGGCAGGTGTAAAGCAACTAAGAAACGCAACAAAAGCAATGCAGAAGTTGTCAAAAAGGCCTCTTTTTCATGCACGGCACTGAGATTGCATCTGTCACCACACACGCAAACGGCACACGCACATTCATCCTCAGCTCCTCACACTGAACAAAAACACCAAATGTATACATCAATACAGCCATATATTTTGTTTGCTCTGACAGCTTTTCAACAGTTACTCTTCCCTATGCAAATGAGCCGACTCTCTCCCACTCCCAATCGTGGTGAAGTGATATGAGCCGCTGAATATAAATGATTGGGAATGATTGATAGACCCTCCCACTCGCCGCCCTCCACAGACAGATAGAAATTCAGACAGACATATGCATCTCTCTCGCTCCTTCCACGCATTTCTTTCCATCTCACTCACTTTCTCTGTCTTACCCACTTACTTGCTAATCCACTCAGTCACACACTTTTACACATAAAAACATGCTAATTGTAAACAAGGTATAAACCATTAATAGTGCTTTAATTGATCAGCGTGAGTCAGGATAACCAGTCAATATCAAAACTCATGCAATATCGACCTCAGTTTAGGATTCATGCTTAGTAGGCCTCAACCAGTCTCAAAAACTCCTATAGATGTGCAATCTTTGCCATAATTACTAGAATATTAAAATATTTTACCTGTCTTAATTTATGACAGAAGCTGCCAGAAAGAACAAAGATATTTTGACAGCTAGCTTCCTGAGAAGTTGAACGTCAACTCTGTAGACTACAGGACATGACCAGTATACATGAATAAATCAACTCAATGGACCATGAGAGTTTTCAATAAGTCACTGCAGCCATTTTATATCCCTCAAGGTGTCAACTTTCCTCCACGTCGAGCCTTTAACGTGTGACAAGTAACTGTTAAAAAATCCATCTAACTGGTTCTGCAACATCCCGATTGACAGCACAACTCGCCTCACTGTTCAGTGCATTAAATTTGACTACAGCTCTACTGTACCTGTGCATGCACTTACTGGGCTCTTTCCCTGACAAACCAGCATGCTATGAAGAAACAAGACCCGTACTCAAGGTGGCCAAACTCGAGCAGGGGCCTCTTTAAAACATACACAAGAATGAGAGCGCGTTTCCAATCAGAAACTAACAAAACCACACAGCTAGGACTGGAAATATACAACGCTGTGGACAATGAAGAGTGAAAAAATAATAAGAGATAAGGCTATATGGTACATACGGCATGCCGACGTAGACAAACAGCAAATATCTACAAAAGAATGTATTTACCCGACTGTTTCCATCCGTTCCCTTTCCCCAATGCCCGACTGGCCAGGTGTGTGTATGTCAGTGTGTGTGAGCTACTGTTGGAGGGTCTGTGTGTGATTTCTTTCAGACAGGAGACTGGAAATGGGGTAGAAGCCATTACACTGGGAGAATCACCCAGAGCACCCCGAAATGAGGGGCAGGGGCCTGTCAGCACGCATAGATGTGTGTGTGCGTGTGTGTGTGCAGGCAGGGTCCAGCCGGTGACCTTCTTCCAATGAGCCCCCCATGATTTATTTACTGTGCCCTTATCCAACCTCTCCCTGCGCACACACACGCACAAATACACACAGACAGACACATGATTTCTAGTATTTCAGTGATAAGGTAGAATCTGCAAATGTGGCTTTTTTTCACTCGGGACAGGACAGGCAGGGGAAAATGGTGTTTGGTGCGAGGAGAACAGATCTGTCACCCTATCTCTGACTGCAGTAGCATCTTATTTTCCCCTCCATTTCTCTGCTCTCTCTGTCCTCTTCTCATTTTAGCTCCTTCTCCAGAGCCAATGTCTGCCTCTCACCCTTATTCTCCCATCCTCGCCCTCCCTGCGCCATCCCCTCTCACATTTTGTACCGCCCAGACTGGCGAGTCTAGATGCCATCTCCCGCTTTCACTCTGTCTCTCTCTGTTTCATTCTTTCCTTCTTCTTTTCTCCTTTTTCTCTCTCATTCATTCGTTTCCTGTCTCCCTCACTTTCCCTCTCTCTGTCTCTCTCTGTGAGGGGGGTGGGGTTTAGCTGTCGTGGAGCGAGATGAATTTCTGATTGCTGTCGGGCAGCACAGAGCGCTCTCATTGGTCAGAATAAGCCAGGGAGGAGAGGCAAAGGCTGCAGAAAAGAA